>JBAMJR010000329.1:3415000-3477500 GCA_038501785.1 Myoxocephalus aenaeus
CCACCACCACAATCACCACCACAGGGTCGACGGCGCGGCCGAGGACGGCTCCATGGTGGAGCTGAGCACCGCCACCGCCATGTACGACGACGAGAGCGCCATCGACTTCAGCCAGTACATCGAGTCCATGACCGCGGTGCCCAACTTGGAGCTGTGCAACGACGAGCTCTTCCTCGACCTGTTCAACACCGTGAAGCAGGAGAAGCTGGATTTCTACAACATGCAGAGCCCCGCGATGCCGGGCGACATGCAGCAGTACGCAGCGGCGGAGAGGAAAGCGGACGTCGGCGGCGGCGGGCTGGTGGATAAAGGGGCGTTTTGCGCGCCCATCAAGCAGGAGTCCGACTGGAGTGACAGCGACGCGTCCTCGTCTCTGCCGTCGCAGATCGAGAGCTGCGCGCAGACGTCCGTCAGCCTCACGACGGGGCAGCCGACTCCCCCCACCACCCCGGAGCCGCTGTCCAGCTCCAGCAGCTCGGCCAGGTCCTCCCCGCGTAAAGTCGGCAGGGAGAAGGGGAAGAAGGTGGACCGGTACAGCATGGAGTACCGACAGAGGCGCGAGAGGAACAACATCGCCGTGAGGAAAAGCAGGGACAAAGCCAAGAGGCGCAACGTGGATATGCAGCACAAGCTGCTCGAACTGAGCTCTGACAACGATAAGCTCCATAAAACTATCGATCAGCTCACCAGAGAGCTCTCCGGACTCCGAGACTTCTTCAAGCAGATGCCCGGCTCGTCCTTTGCGGGCTCCACGAGCGCGTTGAGCCGGTGACGGATTCATGAACCTATGGACTGAGCTATTAGGAGCCATACCTCAACAGACATTTTTTTTTTTTTTACCATCTGTACCAGATGTATTTTAAGCTTACCATAATGGCACTGGAAAAAAATATATATATGATGTTGCTGCCATGTTTTTTTGTGGGAATTTTCTCTATTAAATTATTTTACCACTGCATTTACATGATGTTATTATACCTGATATGGTACATGTTATAATTCCAAACTTTGTATAAGAGCCAGAGCATGATCTTTTATATAGTTTGTATGAAAACCCTTGAAAACATTTGTTTATGGAATCTATAATAAAATTGCTGAAAAGGTGCAGAAAAAAATCCTGGTGTGTGAGTAGTCTGTGCAGTTTACTATAATGTTGAGGGAGCAGCTGGAGTGTGTGTGCGCAGAAGAAGTGAGAGTGCAACAGGAAATGGAATGTAAAGTCAGCAAAAATCCAACTTTATTGACTGTCAGTAATCTTAAATACAGAGGTAGATGAGAGGGGGGGGGGGGGACTTTTAAACCACTTAAATGTGTTTAAAGCCAACAGTGCCAGTTGATGAACCGCGTGGGCTGCTTTGACAGACTGCATGCCACTTGGTCCACCATTGGGCTGTCAACCGCTGGTCCACAGGATCACATATCGTTAACACAAACAAGACCTTGTCTTCTTGCAGCCCGTTCACTTCAGCGTCAGGCTGTCAGGGGGAGGTGGGTGGGTGTGGGGGTGGGGGGAGGAGGCTGAACTGGCTCAGCCTGAGGCCTCTTGTGCAGATCCTTGGAGCCAACTGGAGCCTGAGGATTGATATCATTAGCTTCTCAACCCCGACAGACTCAGAGGCAGATTTCTTCCAGGCCGATCCAGAGGGCCGGTTTCCTGGAGACGACTCGGACGTAAACGGCGAGGGGGCCCACCTCTTTTCCCAGGACATTCTCCACGTCGTAACCTGGGAACTGAAACGCACCATTTATTTATCTGTTTAAAAACACAACCCCCCACCCCACTAACTGCGCATGCTTTCTTAAATATAGTTCTCAAACCAGCTGAAGTTGCAAAGAATATTTGAGTGCACGTAAGGCGCCGACCTTTGCACCCCTTCACATTGGTCAGCAGCATTTTCTGTTGATTTAAGAATGAATTCTGCACTCACAAGTTCCCCTGGTCAACATCATCAATGCAAAAAACACTATTTGCACAAGTAGTTTTATAGGAAAGTTATTATTATTATAATATCTCCAGCAGAAAACCTGCATGCAAACTTTAAAAAACTATCACTAAGTATAAGAGGTGGGTGGAAGATCACGTCAGTATTTTGGCGGCAACGTCTTTTTAACTGTTTAAGTGACGAGCATGACTCGTCACTTTTTTTTTTTTTTTCCCGGAACAGAACAGGCTTTATCCCCTAGACATGAACAGATGACAGTGCTTCCAGGACATATTGACACTAGATCAATGCAGCGAGCGCTGAAGCCCAGAGTTACGTAACAGTTTGTAAAAGCGAGCTCACCTCGTGACCTTCCAGCGCCGCGGTGTTTAGGATCGACGTGATCGTCTTCTGCTGCAGCTGTCGGCAGAAATGAAACGGTTTGGAGCCATAAATGTCTTTTTAATTGTCGCCTGAATGTTGTAAATGAAAAACAAATGCTGGTGAGTAACAGACTGATAGAAGGAGGCTGACCTATCAGTTGGCTGATAAGATCGCTGCTCCTTTTTTTATCAGTTTGGCTCACTTAGTTTTCTGATAACAAAGTCGCAGCAGGTTTGACATAATAGCAACGCTGTCATGCAGATGCAGTGAAGGATTTTAAGTTATGAAGTCTTTTTAATATGCAGGAATCTCACAGGGAGGATTACATATTGTGCTCAAGGACACTTCAGCAAGACTGATGCTTGTTTGTCCAAAAGGTTTGAACCAAGCCTGTCCACTCTCAAGACCACTACACCCACTACAGTGCTCTTCGTACTGTCAATCTTCTGATATTACATTTATTTGACTTTTTTCCTCGCTGCTGAAGCTTTTTATTCAGCTAAAAGCTTCAGCAGCGAGGAAAAGTAGGTCGAAACCACGTCTGTAGCATCAATGTGAAGCAGTCAGTTAGCTTAGCACAAAGACTGGAGGCAGCTAGCACGTGTCTCTGTCAGAGGGTAACAATATCCGCCGACCCAGAAATTCCCAGAAAGAAAGTGGAGACTCCAGGAAGTTATAGGTCTGAACCATGAAATAGCCCGACAGTCACCTCTTTTACACAGATTAAACCAATGGTATATAACATGTTAATTATTGAGCTTCAGCTAAGCTAAGGCTGCTGGATGGAGCTTCATATTTCACAAACATGTCATCAAGCTTCTCATTTAACTCGGCAAGAAAGCAAATTTGCATATTCCCCAAAAAAAACAGTCCTTTAAATACTTGCGAGCTACAATGCGTAAAATAATACTTAATCAGCCCTGAAGCGGTTTGATTTCTGAAGCCTGAAACAGTGGATATTCACCTTGACCTTCAAAGTGCAATTACTTAATGAAGAACTCAGGAACACTTCCATCTGAATCCTCGTGTCCGGTTTGTCCACCGACGACTTACAAGAAACACAGTGGAAGTTCTGACTGTGGAAAAAAGAAAAGAAACTTGTGACTTTGCCTTGACGATTGTTCGCATGAAGACTAATTCTGGATTCAACTTGAGAACTTACGGCCTTTCAGGCAACATCTCCAAGTCGTCGCTTCCACAGTGGTTGCAGGCCGGCCAGGAATAAGCAGCGGTCTCATCCACACCGACTATCACTCCTGCAGGCAATTAAAGTGTTAACATTCTTATATTAAACACACGCAAAAACATCTTGAAAAACCCACTGAACTTCTCAACTTGGCTTTACTTTTATCATCAATGTTATTTACATTTTAAAAAGGTATTTTCAAAAAGAAATGACGCCCTAACTAGAAGAAAACTGATAAATGATCTACATACGTTTCAAAGCGTGTGTACGTTTGTGAGGGGGTGTGAGAGATAAACACATCCCCTTCATTTTTATCTGAGATGGCCGTGATAACCGCAGCAGAGTGCTCCCAGCTTGAGCGCCATCTCATTTAACAACCAGAGCTGCTGCTCCACAAACGCAAACCAGCCAGAAGTGAGATACCGAATTTAACGCCGATAAATTGCACTGGCACGATTTGGTTTATCCACTTGTAATTTCCAGAAGATAGTATCCGTGTACGAGTGCAAAAGATAAGTTTGTTTTATTTTTTTTTCCTCAGCCACCTGACCAAACATGTTCTGGCCAGAGGGGCCAGAACCAAGAGAGCTCACAGTTTGATCTTTGCCCTCAACTGTGACACGAAGTCGACAGATGCAGATTGTTATCCGTTTCACGCAGAGTTTTTCTTCTTCTTCTTCTTTTTCTTTCTGCGCCACATTCACATAATTGGAAAGACTCAAAGAAAGTAAAGCCAAAAGGACTAATTCACAAAAAACGCAAAGCAGGACTTTCATTTTGTTGCAAAAAGTTTTCCCCAACATATTTGATGTCAGCAACGTAAAGAAAAAAAAGCACCAACTGAGTGTATGTGACAGACGTTCAGGGGAAACAATGGAATGTTCCTTGAATCTGTAACTAATAACTCATCTGAACTGTAAAAAGCCTTATGAGGAGCCGACATGTTGATTTTACTGACATAATGATGTGGGAAATGATTGGAATTCAACACAATTCCGTGTGTTTTTGTTTCATAAAGCCCTAAACAATGACAGCCTGAGGACATTGAACAACAAACAGCAGAAAAAGCGATGCCTTAAAGCCACATCAAGGCCTCCAGCTGAGCTGTAAACTCGCGTATGAGGAAAACCAAGCGGGTTTCTTCCGCTGAGAAAACAACCCATCGAGCATGTTCTGCAGGAATCCCGTGATCGCCACAGGAATCGGTGAAAAAGGGAGAAACTGACCCGAGAGAGAGCAGACGGAGTTGGGTGTGATCTCAGCACTCAGGGGATCCAGTCTCACAGGTTGGGGCAGGGTCTCCGCCCGAGGCTCAGCTCCGGCCGAGGACTTGAGATTGCCATCAGGGTCCACGGAGCACATCCCAACAACGGACTGCTCCACACACAAGAGAACACCTAGGTTTGGAAAGTTGGAAATATTACTCCACAAAAAGAAATATATATCAAACTAGAGCTCGGATTGTGTTCATCCCCAAGGCAGCAGACACGAAATGTGGCAGAACATGAAAACACACGACTATAGCTGTCAGATAAATGTAGTGGAGTAAAAAGTATAATATTGTCCTCTGAGATTTATTAAATTCGAAGTATAAAGTAGCAGAAAATGGAAACGCTAAAGTAAAAACCACAAGAATCTCTGTACTTTTGACTCTCCGCCACTGTTTGGGTGACATTTGCTCGGCTCATGAGACGGCGGTCGGATGGCATGAATGTCACGTCAGGTCGCGTCAAAAGCTCTACCGTGTTCTCTGATGACATCTCTGAATGACATGCGACATGCGGCGGGGGAGTTCAGGGATTCGAGGACAGAGGAAGTGAGCGCACAGGAAGTGCTGACACACAGGGCCACCGTTCGCCTGCGCGGCCTCTCGGGCCCCTCCTCCTGAAGACTGGGGTCTGTCAGCACCAGCCAAACCTCACCCTGGCCTACATCACTACTCTGAAACACAAAAACACACACAAAAAAAAAAAAAAAGGAACACTTCGACTTAGAAACAGAATGACCTAGAAAGCGGTATTTTACAAGGAAACGTTACAAAACTAAAACTAGTAATTTCTGCCTCAAAAAAAGAAAGCAAGAAAAGAAAGATCACCTGAAAAAAAGCTTTTGACTTTGATTATTCATTCAAAAAGCTGCACACCCAACGCTTAGGTTAGCAGTGCAAAAACACTCAAACGTGTATCTGTGTTCCAGTGGTGTGAGCGCGAGGCAAAGTCCACTTTGTTTGGAGATGTTATCTCATCTTGGTCAAAGTTTAAAGGTCTCACCAATCAATGGTAAAGAACGTCCGGGCCGCTTCGCCGGCTGACACACACACAGCGATACGAGCGCTGCTCTCGACGTCAGAGCTCAATCTTATCAGTTTGATGGCTCAAATGATCTCAAAAAAGGATGACTGAGGAGCTCTAGAAGACAGAGTTTATGGTGTTCTACTGAAGTCAAATTAAAAATCGTTAATTTCTTCATGAATAATAATAATAAATAAATAAAATACCTGCATTTTTCTCTTGTACAGAACAGTAGCGACAAAACTGCAGCGACAGGTATTACGATCACCCTAAAAAAACAAAAAGGATTCATTAAGAAATTAAGATGAATTATCACAATCTCATATATGTGTGTGTGTGTGTGTGTGTGAGAGAAAACGTTCACCTGCAGTATGTCTCCTAAGGTTTGTTTAGCGGGAGGAATGTAAAGCGGCGACACCGTTTGCTCCTCAGCCGGTTGAACCGAGCTCTCCTGACCAGACAGCAGGTAGCAGAAACTTGGAGCCGCACCGGCAGGTATACTTTCCTATTAAAAAGACATTTTTATGTTTAAGAAAATCTAGTTTTCAGGCTCTCCGGGCCACCATACTTTTCACTTGGTTCACCTCTGGATGTGTGCAACAACGGTTTCAGCATTACCGTACAGAGGTTCTGTTTCATTTATTTTATTTTATTTTTTAAATGTGCCGTGTGGAGTTTCTCTTGTTAAGAAACAACAACAACTGACTACACAGACAGAAAAATAAATCAACAATCATTGAAGTGAATTTACTTTAGGGACAAAACACCAAGAATTCTCTAGTTCCTGCTTTTTAGTGAGATGTCGCTGAATATCTTCATGTTCTGTGGGTTTGACGTCAATACAGTGAATACATTGAAGGGCAATTACTTCGTCAGTTGAAGAGAATATATTCCCCAAACCACAAAGCATGTTGATGGTGCACCGACTCCTGTCTGTGAGAACTTACACTGCACATACTAGGTGTGTTTCCATGATCTTTAAGAGGCATCACCGGGGGCCACAGACTGTCTATCAAGCTGAAAAGCCTGGTGCTCCTGAGAGTGAGACACACACACACACAAAAAAGGAGAAGACATGAAAACAAAACAAAAAAAAGGAGTAAGGAAAGTGGCACTGAAAAGGGCGGGGTGGGGGGAGAAACTGGTGAATAAGGGACGTTAACGGGAAGATAAAGAAAGAGCTTTCACAGCCAGTTTCACTTCCCTGAAACTCAGATCTGTTAAGACAGAGCTTGTTCGAACAAATTGGCAGAGAGCATGCTCGGGCTGGCAGAGCACATACACTCAGAAAAAAAAAAAGACAGGTTTTAAGATACTGAAGTGTGGGAAAAAAAAAAAAAGTTCAACCCCCGTAACCCACGTAAATCACAATATCATCGTGACGCAAAAAAAAACAAAAAAAACAACCCACAAGGTTTAGAAAAACAATTTCAATTGATTTTTTGACAGCCCGAAGATTAAAAACGCTCAATTAGTGACGTTTGTCTTCTTCCACCCACGTTCTTAATCCCAGCAACGACAGATTGAATTCACATCACACTCAATGGGCTTTTGTGACGTTTCATTTCCAGCCAAACAATACGGGAAGGACCAAACAGGTAGCGACTACTAAAACACGCCAAGCTCTTGATTCACCGACTCCTTTCCAAGAGGAGCACGTTGAGTTCATGGAGGGTGGGTGGGGGTAAAAGTTAGTAACTCAACCATGAGTGTGCGCCGTCATATCAGCCAGCGGTTGACAACCTGTTCAGTCGGCCTGTAATCACAGGGTTTCTTTGTGTGGAACTGGTTCTGCAGCCCATTCAAGTCCAGTGAGGCCAGCTCAAGGATGAGTAACCACAAACAGAAATCGTTGAACTCGCTCCGCTTTTCATACGGAGTTCACTTCTTTCTTTCTTTGTTTGGACGAAAGTTTTCAAGTTACGGGCTTTTTCTTTTTTTAGTCAACATGCAGCCAAGAATAGGTAGCTTTTTTCTGTGAAAATACCTTCTCACCATTAAGGGCAATATTGACATGACACACTGCTCACACAGGTTCCAGGGCGGCCTCTTGTTTGTTTAGAAACCACACACACACACCCCTCGACGACTTATATTCTTACAGAAGTAGTTTGACATCTCGGAAATTGCGCTTACTCACTTCTTTTTTTTTTGTGTGTGCCAAGAGTTAGATGATAAGACCGACACCGTTCTAGTGTCTGTGAGGTAGAGATGAAAGTTGAGCAAGAGGCTGGTTAGCTTAGCTTAAAATAAAGACTAGAAACAGGGCAAAAGGGTAGCACGGCTAATAAATCTGCTCTCAAGCTCAATACTGGGTTTTTATTTTCGAAAATAAGCTGTGCTTTTCCAATAATGTAAAAAAGCGATTAGTTGCTGCTACTTTTTTTTTTTTACCTGTGTTGGACTATGGTGATCTTCTTTATATGCATGCCTCTGCCAACTGTCTTCGTAGGTTGGATGCAGCTTACCATGCGTCGCTGCGGTTCATTACAAACTGTAAGGCTCTGGACTCACCATTGTGAGATATACTCGCGGGTAGGATGGCCTGCTTTGGTACACCCTTATTTATAAGGCAATCCTTGGTCTGCTCCCAAATTACCTGTGTGTTTGCATCATGCAGAGAAGTGTCGGACAATATTCTTTGCGATCTCTGGACTTTTTTTATGCTCACTGTCCCAAATGCCAGAACGGAAATGGGGAAAAAGGGCTTTTGTGTACTCTGCTCCCTCATCATGGAATATGTTGCAGAATGTTTTAAAGCTCAAAGAACTGATACCACTGACTGCTTTTAAATCTCGAATGAAAGAAATAGAGGCAGGTTCCCAAAAATGTAAATGTTTCTTAAATTAACTCTACGTCACTGTCTCTTAGCTCTTAGCTCTTAGTTTCTTTTAACTTGTCTTGTTCTGTGTTTTCTGTCTGTAACTATGTGTTTTTTAATGCTGCTGCCTGTCTTGGCCAGGTCTCCCTCGAAAAAGAGATTCGAGGGAGAGAAGTGATATATAAAAAGAGAAGTTTCACGTGATATTGTGTTTGTTTCAGTGAGATAAAAAGGAGTAATAAAAAAGGGGAATTGTGGCATTAGCCAGGCTAGCTGACTCCCATGCTACCAAATATTTATGCTAAGCTGGAGCTTCATGTTAACCACACAGACATGAGAGTTGTATCAATCATCTCATCTACCCCTTGGAAAAAGACAAATAAGCGTAATCCCCAAAATGTCAAACTACTCCCACACGGTTTACTTTGTGTGATTGGTTTAGATTTCCATATATTTACTGCTTCTAAGAAACTGGGGGGGGGGGGGAAAAAAGACGAATGAATGCCTTATTTACCCAAAACCAGGCCAACTTGCTTTTCCACTTGAGCGAGTAAGATAGCCCCATGTGTGAGCGGTGGAGATAGCCCATCCATCACAGTCCCACCACAGAAAACCTCCAGAGACATTATAGGCTGCGGTGGCACTGAAAATACCGAGGATGTAAACATACCCCCAGTCGGTCTCTCAATGTTCCCGTGGCAGTTCTTCTAACTGCATCTAATCTGGGATCCTGACTATGGACACTCACAAGGGACACAGAGCGTGCCGTGCACCTCGTATCACTTTACATGTAAACACAGCAGCACTGCATAATCTGGTTCAGACGAGCTGCTCTCTCTCATTGGATCGCTAATGTGGCCGTTAGTGTTTCAGAAGGGCATTCAGGCAGAAAAACGAGGGATTTGCTGCAGTTTAAACTACCGGAGATTCACACATTAGACACTAAATCCAAATGTGTGATGGTTTAAGCTTGAGGCCCCGGTGCCTCTACAGCACAAGGCCCTGAGGCATTCACCCAGGGTTGTTGCTCCAGATGGCCAAGTAGACAGATAAGATAACCTCACAGAGCAGAAATCCATATCAAAGATTGGTACCGGTCTCCGGTTGAAGTTGGCTCTGGGATGAAATTCAGGTGAAAAGCTGTGTGGGGTCACTCTAACCTTTCTCGAGTGACCCGCCGCACCACTTTAACGCTCCTCAGCAGGCGGGTCCGCCCCTGCCACTCGCGGCAGTACTTGTGGAGGTCGTCCTTGCAGGGCAGGAAGTGGAGCTGGACCACGCTGAACATCCCGTAGCTATCCTGGACGAGCACACAGAGCCTTGGAAAGACACAATGACACAGGTTTGATACACTGATGTGAACACGAATACTTCTTAAATCGTGTTAGACTGTTTATATTCTTTCACCAAAACACAACGTGCGTATTGTTTACATCTGTGTTTACTTGCTAGCAGCCGCCTTCTTCACAGCTTTTTTGTGTAGAATAGCAGAATAGTGTGAAACAAGCAGCAGATCCGTCATTTCACAACACCAACTAAAACACTTGTAAAGTGGTCAAAAACTCAACACGGTATCTTTAAATGTATATATAGATCAGTATTTCATTGAAAAATTATCTTTTTCTGCCAAATATCCATAAACTGTGATCAGAATCAGCTTTAATGGCCATGTAAATTTGCACATACATGGAATTTGACTCCGGTTTCACTTGCTCTTCGTACTTTTTAATTTTTTTCCCCCCCACACACACACACAATATACAAGATAAATATAAACAATATAAAAAGGACATTAAAGACAGTAGTAAAACTGTCAAAACTGACGTTGATTCTGCAAAGAGGAAAGAAAGACGATCTTGTTGGTACCGGATGTGGAGTCCAGACGAGTCAGCGAGCTTTTAACGTTGAATTTAAACCGTTAACGGCATCAACATGTTCTGTTGTTCGGACTCGAGTTCTACAGAATTCAGGGGCAACGGGTGTTTCAGTTCAACGAGTGACCGCGTTGACTGCTGACCGTAAGCCGAATGAGTCTGTAGTAACTTCGGTAAAGTGGTTGGCGTGAATAATAAAAAACACACCTGCATGTTCTGTTGGTGTTCATCAGCTGCCGGTCGCTACGTGCAGATCTGAACGTTTCATTCCCCCCCCCCTCCTTTTCTCGTTCTCCCTGATGTGTTCTTCGAGCAAAGGCAACATTTGTTACCAATCCGCATGGATCATTGCAATCAAATGCAAAACAAAAAAAAGGCAAATTGCACTCAGCTGCCAAACGTTATGGGGGTGTATGCGCGGCTCTAACAACATTAGTGCAATATCTTTTGTGAATCAGACCGTGAGACGAGGCAGATAGTAGCAAAACATTCTTTGTGAATTCGGGGGCCCTAAAAAAATTTTATGGAGACAATTTAAATCTTCAAGGTCTTCAGCCACAAACTTAAACTTTTACGCCAACATGAAGAACTCCATAAAAGTGATCGGAATAACCGAAAGTTAAAACCTTTAGCGCATCACAGCAACCGCACAAACTGGAAGGAAACCAACTGGTAAATTGAGGTTTTGAGTTTTGTCACTTTTCTTTTTTCAGGAACTTGCAAAACTTGGTGTGTGCTTAGAGTACATTTCTGTGTCTTTTGTCCTGGCTGCACCTGCACGCCACTGAGGCTGGATTGGAACGCATACATTCAAGATACTATTATAATAATAACAACAACCGTATTTTCACAATTCCCAACTGCTTTCTTTTGAAATCAGATCATGCGCAGCAGAAATAATGAGCCGTTAACACAATTAAATAGCAAAGACCCGAACAGAAAGGCTCAGTCGTGTGACTGCTGCTGGCCGGTTTGACAGAAAAGACCTTTGGGCCACAAAAAAAAAAAGGTGTGAGGCCGCGTGCGTCTTCCTGCACTCTGCTGCTCCCAGTGAGCGAGGAACTGGAACTGCTATAGGCTCCAGTATCTCAGCCAGTCAAGCCCAGACACAGCCCTGTACCAGCCCCGAGAGTAAACAGTGGAGTCCATATCTCCTCATTAGCGAAGCAACAGTCAGGGAGGAGGAGGAGGAGGAGGTGGTGGTGAACGCACTGACAGCGTGCCCATCATGCATGTGTACGTCCCAGACGTTTGGAAATAGTTTCGAGACGGTTTTCAACCACCTGATTAGGTCTATAAACGTCCCGCGTGTTGGTAAACATTGGGGTTTGTCTGCGTTTGTTTTGAGAGACCTGGAAATAGATATCTCAATAACATTCCTGCCATGATTTCTGGTGGTGTCGGCCAATGTTTTCAACAAGATTATTCTCAGTCGTTTGCTGTAGTCACAATCCAAAATCAGAGCTGTGGTACATCTTGGAAAAATATAAACACTGAGACAAAGAATGTGTTATGAAGGTTATATGCTGATGGGGCTGAACACACACACACACACACACACAAGTATATCAAGTTTAACGTTAGGTAAAGACCTCAGTTCATTTTAATCCCTTATCGACATGTCAGACAAGAAAACGCCTCAGGATCAAAAGAAATTCCTTAAAACCTTCACATTCTTTCAAAAACACGAACTATATTTACTACAGTTAGAGAGAGAAACTGGCTTCTGTCCTACGATGAACTCTGTGATGAAACCAGGACCCGATAGACTGACGCCAACAATCACTCTCATTATTTATTGATTGACTTTTGATTTAGTGTTTTTGTCTCGAGGACGTTAAAGTGAAAATCTGCATTTTCCCAATTCAAAACAGTCCGAAACATAACATTTACAACGATGTAAAAACAGAGAAAAACATTTGAGTGAGTAGGCGCCACAAGTCTTGTTTTAATATAAAGTACTTAAAAATAATTGATTGATGAAATTGAACAGTTCATGGACTAACTCACCAGCCAACTAGGAGTCGTTTAATAATAACCAATTCTTTGGAACCTGCAGATAATCAATATTATTAATTAAAATGGCTAAACCTTTAATATCTTATCAAATAAGGCTGGCGATGTTCTGCATTTCCCCTTTTTAAAGGGTTAATAGTTCCTATAAAACATCTGGACATGACTGTTTTAGCAAACTTAAACTGGAGGATATTTAACCCTTTTCCGCTGCAGACTAATACACATTTGGTGCTTTAGTGAGTATTGATGACCGCAGGACGGTGTTTAATAGATCGACTCGAGAGGAAGACGCGTGACTCGGTTCAACAGAGAGGCTCATTGATGCGTTTGCGATCATTTATGAACAACAAGGAAGATTGTTCAGGTATAATTAGTGCACGCCTTCGCCTACAGTGGAAATATTTACGAGCGGGGATAATAACAATACTTTGATTCTGAGACGCTTTACATAGGAATCATTCACTCGCTGATGAGAGGAGCTACCGTGCAAGGTGCCACATCAGGACTATGTAACATTCACACACCGTAGGCGCAGCTACGGGAGCAATTTGGGACACAGACACGGGCTGGCGGAGCCGGGGATCGAACCGCCGATCCTCTGATTGAAGGACGACCCAGGAAGCCACAGTCGCCCCCCTCATCAGTTCATTGCTGGTTTGTTGTCGATAACAAAAATATAGGCCAGGGCTATCCTTTAACTATTACTACAGGCACATACAACTTTGTATAGAAATAAAATACAGCTAAATTAATAAAATGCTGTAAACCAGGAGTTTACAACGACTAAACATGTGAAGCAGGCTAAATAAATAAATGAACATGACCCCGCCTACAATATGAATACATCTGCTGCAGTCACATTGGTGGGAATATATACACACACCATCACTTTAAGAGCAGCTTGTCTGAACTTGCAAAAAACTTCATGAAACCTGATATGACACTTGACAGATAGAAAAGAAAAGCGATGGGACTCTTGGTGGTACGAGTTTGACGTAAACAACCGCCCCCTCCCCTCCCGCTCAGACCCTCCTTTTACCCGTTAACAGCCCCACTTCCTCAAACACCCCCTGACTCCCCAACAAATCTTCTGCCATTGGCCAGGTTTCTTTCTCAGACAAATTTTTTTAGGAATTTGTTATTGTGAGCGATCGCAGAATTCTCAGCAACTATGGTTTTCTTCCAGGAACTACGATCCATGGAGCCTATGCAAACACCCCCACACACACACACACACACACGCGCTGTGTGCGCGCTTGCACATTACTTGGCAACACACAAGTAAGTGACCCACACATTAAGAACACAGCAGAGAGGCCTCATTGGTGGGGGGGCGGACAGGCGGGATTCCTTCCTATGTGTTGTCCACCAATCGGTGCAGGCGGAGCGATAAACACGGTTGTAACAGGATCCTTGCAGCACATTGTGTTCCTTCTCCACAGAGAGAGGGGAGAAGAAAAAAAAAAAAAGAGAGAAACAACTAGCCTCTCCTCCCATCCTGCAAACAGTTAATCTCCTTGTTTATTCTACTCCGCATTTACGGGAATTTAACATCTTCTTCAGGCATAAATATCACACTGGCCTTCCTCCCATGTGTGTGTTAACATAGAGGCTGAACAACAAAAGGATCAAATAAGCATGCTGACGAGAGGAAGTGAGTCAGAGGCCGGGGACACAACACGAGAGGTACACACTGTCCTCGTCTTTGTACAGAATGGGGCAAGTGGAGATGGAGAGTCAACTACTCTTACCACTGCAGAGCAGGCGTGCAGCCTGGAAAAAGGACTATAGGCAACTGAATATATCAAGACGTTGTTGTTGTTGTTCCAACAAAAGTTTCGTATAAAAGAGGTAGAAAAGTCAGGGTTCATACACATGTTGACCAGTGGATTTCCATGACTTTAAACCAAATTTCCATGACCAAACATTTTGTGAAATCTCGGTGTAAACGTGAAAAAGTGAGTAAATGTAGTATTTAAACTAACTATGAGAATTACAAAGCATACAGTAAATCTTAAATGACACAAATGAATGAGAGACAATAGTTTGATTAAAAGAATAAACATTTATATAGATGCCTGTATGTATGCCTGCTTATATTTTGAGTGTCTTTCTTTTAAAAGCACATTAATTATTTCAAACTCAGCCTAAATGAACATATATGAATATAAACACATTTCCATGACTTTTCCAAAACTTTGGGGATTTAATTTTGTTCAAGGACTTTTCCAGGAATGGAAATAACCATTTAAAAAATCCCATGACTTTTCCAGGTTTTACTTAAACAACTTATTGCACTTTAGAAAAGAAAAGAAAAACATTTACATAAAAAAAAAAAAAAAAGGTGTCTGATTTAGAAGTATAACTTCCCAGATGCTGTTTAAAATCGGTCACAATGAGGAGGCAGAGTCATCCGCATATTTTTAATTCAGGCCCCTCGTGATCTCCTCCTAACCTCCAGGCTTTTCAGAGAAAACGGGGAGGACGGTGAGGGAGCGTTTCCGGTCAGAGGGCGGCGTTTATTTACCAGCCGCCGAAGCAGCATGGCAGGAGAAGGTGTCTTATTACAATCGAAGTTATCCGGTCAGCTGACTGGGGCTCTCCTTTCACCACACAGTGCCCCTCGTGCCGCTCCGCTCAGAGGAACCAAAGCTTCTCTTTTATTACTCAGCAAAGAACTAAAAACAACAAGCCCGGGGAGAGCCAGGCAACTTAAGGTCAGGCTCGCTGGATTAGCTTCAAATAGGACGTTCACTGAGTCAGGAACGATAAATGAGACCACTTGAGTGAACCTCATTTCAATAACACGGGAAGTACTGAAGAGCTTGCACTTAAGAGGTAGCCATTGTTTTGTAGGAAGGGGATCAGATTCCACGTCACTGGACAGAAATATCGCCTGATTATTAAAATAAAAAGGTGCAGACAAATCAATATTGTTGTATCAACAATAATGCGATGGGAAATTAGTCCCACGCCGTGAGAAACCCACAATGAATCAACACACAACTCTACTCTGTGGTGTTTGTGTCTTTCACCTCATTCTTTTGGTTTTACAGCCCACAACAGCTCAACATTTACAAATCGCATCAGGCAGCTGTTGCTGAAAAAAAAAGCAAAGAATCAAATATACGGTGATCAGAAGGACCTCCCAGTTTCAAACTGCGAGTCCAGAATCTCCACAACTAAAAATGTCCCAGTTTTCAAAAGTCACAACCAAATAGTCCTGTTTTTCCAACACAATAAAAATAATAAACTTGTTTTTTGGCGCTAACATACAGTAGATGTTCATCACGTTCTGTCCCACTCGCTATTACCAAATATATAAACAAACAATGCACCACGCGTTCTGAATTCAACACTGATTTGTTTGTATGTGTGGCAATCAAGCAATGTGTCGACAAGGCTGCCGCTACGCTAAAGGTTAGCCGTCACGCCCAAAGAGAAAGTCGGTCTTCTTACAGCCAGCTAGAAATGATAGCATGCCTATGCTGCATCCATTAGCGCCTTAAGTGTGGTAACACTTTAGGGTCCTGGTTTGGGGGTTTAGAAATATGGTCATTCCAACCAAACAGCAAACACAACGGAGCATTTAGCAGCTAAAGAGACAGATATGTATGCACCTTCTGCCTAGAAACATTCCTCATTTGTGGAAACATTCCTGGCTAATAAACGGGTTCTGATTCCCTTCAGATGGTGGAGACCAAAAGAAAAAGAAAAAAAGCTAAAAGAGTGTGATTATTGAACTTAACCGATTAATCAAAATGGTATAACATGCCCACTACAATTTTCTACAGGAACAAGTTGATGTCTTCAAATGTCTTATTGTGTCTGACCAACAGTCAAAACTAGGGTTGCAAAATTCCAGGAATATTAAAAGTTGGAAACTTTCCACGGGAATTAACAGGAATAAACTGGAAATTTTGGGGTAATTTAACTGTATTTACCTTGTCATAAGCAGACATGCATGCAAACATTTATAATACAACTTTAAAAAATGACATTTTTGACATTTTGTGAGTAGAACTGTAGTGCGATAAGTTGCCCAACTCGCGCTTGTTGATGGACCCCGAAAGCCGCGAATAATCGAGGCGATGGTGTACTTTTGTGTGGACGTACATGCGTCCTACTCTCACTGCTGTAAAAAGTTAGTCTACTGTATACAAATAAACTTGGTATTAAAATGAACATGGCTTCAGTTTACCAAGTAATCAATATGCTAGGTAATGACAAACAGTGTTGAGAAAGTTCACTTTCTACATGAACTAGTTCAGGTCATAATTCAAAATTTTGAACTAAGTTCACAGCTCCAAAAAAAATGAACTAGTTCAGTAATTTTTTTCAATATGTTGCGAGCTATAATTGAAATCTCTATCTGTCTGCAATACCGCTCTTGGCCTCTACGCAACTCGGCGCTCTCGCGCTTGCCAGGCACAGGGCTGAAACGTTCAGACGCAACACTGATGACAAAGACGTTCAAAAACAACAGAACGTTTTATGTTTACGTTTATGTTCCCAACCAGCTGCATTCAGACATAGTCTTGTTCTCAACTACATTTAAGTTCCCTGTTATATGCTTTTGCAAAAAAAACGTAGGCACATTTTTTCCCATGGAAACTTTCCGAAGATTTCCACCCTTTTGCAACCCTAGTCAAAACCCCCCCAAAAAAGTTTACTATCATGTATGACAAACAGCCTAAAATCTTAAAATTTGACACAAACGGGCAAATGTTTCAAATTCTTTCTTGAAAATAAATAAATAAATAAATAAATAGTTAAAAATAGGCAACCGATTTTCAGAAAATGTACTACTCCCTTAAATCGACTAATGTTATAGTATTTTGAGAGAGAGTAATATGAATACAATGTTTTGGCTCCACCTTCAGATAAAGTAACCAACGCTAAAACAAAAGAGTCCACAACAACTGAACACTTTCTGGTCTCGCCAAGACTGGGCATCGTGACACTTTTACAACCGTGTAAATATACTTTCGGTTTCCTTATTAGCGTTACGGTAAAAAAATCAGAGCTGTTGCGAACCTGTTGCACCCAGCAGAGAACAAGTTGGCACCGACTCAACTCTGGCTTGCTGGCGCACGAGCATCTGAACACATCGCGCTGCGTTTCCCGAGAATTGGATCGAGTTGCTGCTCACAGAGGGGCTGGATTCAATTAGAGATGTTTGTGTCCTTTGTCAAGCAATGCCATATGGCTGGAGACAGCGCGAGCGCTTTGTGGGGCCGGCTGCGCCGTGAACAATAGCTCGACCACTTACACACACATTGTGCCACCACGGAGAAGCATGAGAGGCCTGAGACCGAGGAAACCAGCATGCAATTATTTATTTCCCCTCCACACAAAAAGTGTAATTTATATTGTGGGAGTGACGCATACGCAGGAGATAAAAAATGCGATTCTCTTTTGGCATCAAGTGTCGGACTAAAAGCCTCGCTGGGCCGCCGATTATCAGCTGGTCCAGCAGTACCTGGTTTTGCCCTTTTCTGCAGGAGGATCCGAGGATGGCCTCGAGGGAAGTCTGGGCTTGAGGATGGACACAGGAGAGCAGTCGGGCACGGGGATGGAGTAAACCCTCTGGACCACCACCTCCACGTCCTGCCCCACAGAGCCAGCCTGGCCAAGACCCTCAATGGCCTCCAGGAGAGAAAGGCAATGTCTTGCTGAAACTCCCAAACCTCCAAAACGGCACAGAGAACCGGAGGCAGCAACCTGAGGAGAAGAGAGGGAGGAAATGAGAGCTGCAATGGTTGGATAAGTAATCAATTAGTTGATTGGCAGAAGAGAATTTAAAAAAAAGGGAAAATGCCTGTTTCAGCTTATTAAATATGAATAAATGCTTCAGTTTAATAAAATATAAGACAGTCGATCAGACAACACATTTGGAGATGTTACCTTGAAGTAGTGGTACTATTTTCTGATATGATATAAACCTAACAAGGAATCTATTTATGATAAAAGTAATCTTTAGTTGCATCCATATGCTCTGTGCTTGTTATATAAACCCAGTTTTTCACTTCTCGCCACACAGTCGTTTGTATAAGTTCGTTGTCAACACGCATCATGGTAGTGAGCAGCAATAACCACAAAAATCGCCTTCTCTTTATGCTGCATTAGAAATCTGCTCTATAAAAAAAATAAAAAAAAGAGGACGTGGCCGATATTGCCACGTTTTTCAGAAGTTCGCTGCCTGTCATTTATTAGTATTTGTTTAAAGCAAACAGAGAATCAGATTTAAGAAATCAACCATGCATGCAAACCGTGCAAACTTATTATAATCCGTCAGAGACCGAATGCTCCTGTTGCATTGATTACATTTATGAAGATTATTGACACAAGCCTCCTCATGGGTTAGTTTAGGTGCCAACAAAACAAAATTAAATGATCACACAATAACTAAACCTGAACTGATGACATCTGTGGCAGCAGCTGAGAGTTAGTTACAGACTACGTGTAATACGAAGGGTTAATAAAAGTTAGTTTGGTGTCTAATATGACCTGTAAGTTACTGAATACAGTATATTTTTAAGTGGGAACTGAATGTAAAGGCACGTGATTCTACTGACATGTTTGGCATCGATCTCCGCTGTGGTCCCGCTTTCCTCCAGTAGTCCAAACGTCTTACACAAAGAATACGGGTTGCATCTTTCTGCCGAGAGCGGGCCTCTGGGAACGGACACGCTGGCCAGTTTGGTTGCAGAGTAAACCTTCTGACTGAAGTGCGTGTTCAGAATAATATCGCGGCTGAAGCCCTCGATAGAAAGACTTTGCCTGCAAAGAGATAAATATATAGTTTCAGATTGTTTCGGTGCTGTTGTTGCATTTTACCATGAAATTAAACATATTTAAAAAAGGCGTTGGGCAATGAGAAACAGTCTGTGTTGTGATTGCGTTGATCACAGATGCAACGGCTGAGATTTGACAGAACATTAAATGGAGTATTGCACAAACGTAGGGGGGCTGAGAGCTCGAGACTGAATGTCAAACTCAGATAAGCTACCAACCACCTCCACAGGTTTCTTTACGAGGTACCACCCAGCACAAGATCAAAAACCTTCTCCGAGGCAAAGGGAAAATATGATGCTTTTTGTCCTTTTTTTACTGGAGGTACATTTTCCGTATAAGTGACACCTCGCGGCGCCGCGCGGCTCGATTAAAACGCTTTCCAAATGTGACATCACGTATGGAAAAAAAACACACTTCAACGGACGTTACAAATCAGACAATGCCGAGAGCTCGCTGGAGGAAAAAAAAGAAACCAAATCAAATGCAAAGTACGTGTTGAATTTCACCCGTTTGTCACCAGCTTAGATTTCACTCACCAGGAAATCTGGGAATCGGTTCCGGTTATGCGTTTCACGAAAAGGTAAATGACACACACGCACCTGAGTGGTGCCGAGCCTGAAAATCAAAACAACCCGAACAATAGATAATTATACTGTAGGTCACGTTGTTTATGGTAGGTTTGAGGTTTCTACCACAAGTGACACGGATAATGGTGCAATAATGGCTCATCACTGACTCAGAGACAAGATCCCTGAGTGACTGGAACTGATGGATGTGTCAAGGCTCGTCAGGCTGAAGAGGAGAAATAAAATCTGTTTGGACGAAATAATCATTTACAGTGAGTAAAAATTAAACGTTGTCTAATGCAAAACTTTGAAGGTTATGAAGTATTGCATTAGACCGACTGTTTCTAATATTTAGTCCGTCCTCATCGATATAAATGGGAAGGTTTAAATAATGTGTCCTTTAACATATCAACGCAGATCATTATTAATGACAAATAACGATAGAAGTGAAGTTATATAGAAGTATATATTAATATGAATCTGTTTATTTGCCAGGAATGTTTACACAAACGAGGAATTTTTCTAGGCGGAAGGTGCGTACATTAGACAAGACAAACAACAATCAACAGTGCAATGGGTATTAAATTAAGTATAAGATAAAGTGCTCAGACAAACAGATAACGTTAATGTAAGTGTATGTTAAGTGACGTGTTTAAATATAAAGTGTGCAGGGGAGTGCCCGGTAAGAAGAAAGAGAAAGAAAAATAGTCCAGGGGGTGACAGAGTCAGTCATATATACACATATAGATATACACACATACACACACACACACACAAGATAACTATTCAGATTTTTCAGTACATAACTCCAAACCCATCTGTGCAGATGCATTTTTTACAGGTTTTTGTCCTCGACTGCAACTCTACATACATGTGCATGGTCTTCAGTCTTCATCCTCTGCATTAAAGAAAGAAATAATAATAATATATACACCGGTATGTATATATATATATATATATATTCATCCGATCTACTTCACACTTGGTGGGTGACCCAAAGACGTGCAGCGTTAAAGTTGGTGCAACTTGGACAAGTGGTACGTTCAATACATTTTGAATTAAGTGTTTTTCTGGGCCCTAAACCCCTAATCCTATTTATTGTTTGAGTTGTGTTTAGAGGTTGTACATGGGGATTATATATTATTTTAGCCCTGATTTGTATGTTTAATTTGATACCCAACATGTTTTTTATTTTTTCTTGATTTGTACCGTGTGACCTGATAAGTTAAGTGGAGCTCATCGACTGCAGGTCTCTTAACCAAACTCCTCTCCGCGTCCTGGAGCCGAGCAGTCGCCCCCGCTACAAAACGAGGAACACGCCCTGAAGCGCCGCGCCCCGGACGGGCGCTGCTGCACACAATGTTATGCATTGGCCACATCCAGCACATACTGTATGTGTGTGTGTGTGTTTTACTGTGCAGGTGCAGACACTTAGGTGACTCATCCAGTAGTCGCTCCAATTAAAATTATTCCATTGATCTTCTCACAGTCAATGAATTGAGTAATTTGTATTTCTTTAAATCTTCCCATCTTTCAAATCAGATCATATTCCTAGTCCTTGACAGACGAAGCATGCGTGAATATTTTCAACATTTTAGAACAAAATATTTAAAATGTTATTAAATAAAATAAATAAAAATTCTTTACATTAATATATTTAATCAAGTGCTGTACTTAAATACAATTTAGAGTTACTTACTTTGAGGTATTTCCATGTTATGCTACTTCTATCCTAATACTGTACTACATTTATGATTAATAGACTATTTGGCAGTATAGATACTAGTAGTCGTAAATAGTATAGTTATTAGCTACTTTTCGGATTAAGATTACATTTAAAAACATAAAATCAGTTCATAATACATGATGCAATGTTTAAACATCAAATTACGTATCAAATAAGTAGTGTCACTTAAAAAAAAACTTAACAGTAAATTACTGTTTACATGATGACGAATCAATAATAATGAATATGTTATTATTATTATGACATTATCCCTTCTGTAACTCTCTAATCTTGGGTTAAAGTTTCACCAAATCGTATTTCTATTGCCGTCCTATTTCCTTATTTTGCCGTCCTGACAAATCAAATACTGTGTGTGTTTACGTAGTACTCCATGACTCGCCATGCATCTTGTTGATACAGCGTTCAGCAGCCCAACATCTGAGCAGAGATCAATTAGTCAGCTATGGAGTTATATCAGCGGAGCGGAACGTACTGTTCGCAAAACAGGTACACACACCACGCACACCGGAAGCGTGACCCCGCTGTAAAACAGGTGAGTGGGCAGCTGTCATCAACAGGTAGCCGGGTTAAGGAGCGGCCCCGGCTGCTGGCGTCACAGCTCGCGAGTGAATAATCCCTGCAGGTATTTCACCCCCCCCCTCGCGAGGCGTGGGAGGTGGGAGGAGCGAGAACCTCCTCACTGCAGGCACCGCGGAGAAGGTTCGACGCCCCGGTGAGCGTCACACGGGAAACTGATTGGAGGAATTTTACCAGACGCTCTGATGCTCTAAATTCCGGGTTTTTCCACAGAAGTCGGAGGAGCGAATATTAGAGAACATGAAGCGCGTCATCAGCTTTTTTTTTTTTGCATTATCGAGTTAGAATATCGATCGATTTTAAAATGTAGACCAAATGCTGGAACGGCTGGAAGTCATTTACACAAAACAAAAGAGGAGTTGAGGATACGTGTTCAGAGGAGAAATGATTCTTTGAAAGAGTAAGCGGGGGTAAATGTTCGGTGGGGGCTCTTCTCCTCCTTGTGATTTCAGGAATACAACAGGGAAGGAGAGGTGCTAAAAGCCAGAGGTACTTTCAAACCACCATGTGTTTTCAATCTCATTCCTTTGGCTCCCTCCGCTCTCTGCTCCCAAATGCTCCAGAAAATAATCTCACTGTGTGTTTTTTTTCTCCCCGGCTTGCTGGAAATGACCTAACTACTGCCAGGAAGAGGAATGTGAAGCATTCCCTGGAGCTGTTCGTGACGTCAGAGCGCTGAGGAGGCCCCTACGCTTCCGCCAGCCTGGATATTCCAGAGTACACTAAACCTAAACTCCCAACAGCTGGAGTCAACTGCTGCCTCGCTCCAACTCCAAAACAATCCTGAAAAAACACATAGACACACACATATACATACGCACACACCACCCCTCCTAGCTTTCTCCGCCCTGCCTTCACATCTGGGCCGTTGCTGCTTACTATTGTGAGCTTAGAGCAGCACGTTCTCATACTTAAAGCCCAAAAGAGTCGTCGTTCCTACAGGATTCATGTTTTTTTTTTTTCAATGTTTAATGTAAATTATTCTGTCGATCTGACTGCCTCCTCAGCATTATCTCATGAGATCCTGTCACACCTTGTCCAGCACATCGTGAGTCAGTCTTGAATTGCGTAACTGGGTCTTTTTTGTGATCGCCTTGGCAGAACATGACGAGAACAATCAAAAACAGGGAAGTGCAAGAAAAAGTTGTTTTTTTTCCAGATTTTCCCCAGATTTGTGTCTTTCTCTCACAGTCAGCTCTATTTGAGACCATATAGTTGCAACGTACATTTATATATTCTATTATAGCCGAAACATTGATCGACAGAAAATGTATCCGCAGCCATTTTGATAATTGATTAATTACCAAGTCTTTTTTTTCTTCTTTTTTTCAGTCATTGGTTCCAGTGAAACTCATTATTTTAAAAGACACTAAATCCTTTAACAGCTTGCAATTCATCTTAAGAAGCAGAAGAACACCCTAAGGTGACAAATGGTCCTTATTACTTCACCTCCCAGTCAAAGTCTTCTGCAGCTGGTGCTTCACTGTCAGACCTGCTAACTGCCCAGCAGCACCAAATATTCAAATCTAACTGCCGAAAAATGGGATTTTCATTTAAAGACCCCCTTAAAGACACACTTTAAGACATGTGAAAAACACATTGTCGATTAACAACTGTATAAATATCCACTTTAAAAGTTTAAAGACTGAACTGTATGTCCACAGGAGGCTTCAAGTTTCCCCATTATACTTTTGTAAGTCGCATGCTGGACACAGCATTGGCTCCAAACTCGTTCTGATGTCACAAAACCCTGCTCAGATGTTCACGTGTTAAACTCAGATTCAAGGTGAGCACAGAGAAACTTTCCATCAGCAGATGAATGTTTAAAACTGTCGAACTCTGCACACACACACACATCATTTTTGCACAGTAAGGGGTCGAACACCCGGGGATAAGTGACAAAAACACGAGTGATTCGGGAGTGTGTGGGGGGGGGGTTTTAAAGCGTGACTGCATCCTCTCACCAAGGCGGATATATGTGGATGACATCTCCGGGTGCGGGGATCAGCTGGGCGGCAGTCTCTCTGTTGAACACCACCAGCACATGAGCTCTCCCCTCAGAGAGAGGGTTTCTGTGCTGGTGGCCCTCTCCGGGAGGCCGGTGGAGCTCGCAGTGCGCCAGTTGCATGCTGCACTCCTCCTGAACCTCCAGCACCTCCAGCACCAGCACGCCAGGCCTGTCCACTGGAGAGCAGATCAACAACAACACAGATGTGGAGTGTGCGTTTCAGTGTGCGTACATGCAAAAAGTGTACTCTGGCTCTCACGGACTCTTGCTCTCTGTGGGACTCATTACGCGTTATGAGAGTAATTCACTTTTAGCATCAGAACAATTCGCACTGAATAAACTGAGAAGCCGTTACTGACTCAGCCCGAGCTGGACAAGAAACGCAGCGAATCCCACCGGGTGAGTGTGCAAATGTTTGGAATTTCACTATGGAGCTGACTTTGCTTTTTTTGGCCCGAGCGATACAGTCGACAGATATAATCAAGAAACGCAAATCGAGACGATGGCCCGGAGCCGTAAATCAAACCGCGATAAGGGAGCGACTTTGGCTGCGTGTCAATTTTGCGTGTAAATTTGATTGCATTGTGAATTGTGAAAATTGCAGCATGAGCACCAACATGCCGATGCGGTCCAGTGCCTGGGTGTGTGTGTTAACGGTCCCCTGAAAGAGGCCGGAGGGGGGGGGGGGGGGATTTTAATACAATAAAAAAAAAAGACAAAATCATAGCAAAAAGGGATCGCTAGAGAGCGATTACGTCTCAACATGCATTTGTCCAAAAAGTGAAATCGAAGCGCTTCATTTGCGCGTTTAGGTCCCAGATTACAAAATCATCAGAATAACCGCAAGCAGTCGGCCCAAAACTGAGATCGTCTTTCCGAGTCCTCCTCTTGGCCTAGAATGATCTGCTAATTTGTAGGCAGGGCCACTTGTGCGAGTGCTCTTACATAACAGGCCGAAATTACAGCAACAAAGATAAACAGGTGTCATGTAACAGCAGGATGATCTGGTAACTGTATTGTTGTTGCTCAGAATTTACTACGCAGTGAGAAAAATCACACAAAACTCTCCTGAAAGAGTTTTTGCTATGCACTGAGAGTTTTCAAACACGTTCAAGTCAAATGTCCTGCACTGCAGAGCTGGCCGTCAATGCAAAACACTATTGATTTGACCTTTAAAAATGTGGTAAAAAGTTAATATAAACCTCTACACGTTCACTCTTTACGCTAATAAAACCATCGACTGACCGCAAACTCTACGTTGCATCAGGTGGGTGTTTCTTTCTTTCTTTCTTTCTTTCTTTCTTTCTTTTTCCAGAATCAACTGTCACCTTTAAGCCACCGCTTGTGTCCTATCATAAAAGGAGACACTTAACAACGAGAGAACAGAAATGGTTTGGTGCACCGCAAAAGAAGAAAAGAACTAGGCGAGCAGTTTCCTGTCTACCTACATACTGTGTTCACGGTTCAGAGACCCAGCGATCAGCCTCTCCATACGATAACGAATCACGCCTGCTTAGAGGGGGGCTTCATCCCACTCGCAAATCAAAGTTCAATGTAAAATGTAAACGGTGATTCAGAGGCGAATGTGTGCGGCGTCCTGGGTGTAACTGTGCCGAACACAATCAGGTTTGTGTTAATCACCTGTTGTTGTTGTTGTTGTTGTGTCAGAGAGTGACTGGTGCCTCCAGAAGCCGACGGCTGACCTCTGTCTGCACTGGAGTCGATTCAGCCTCTCAGCAAGACCTCCACTACAAAAAAAAAAAAAAACAACACACACCATAGATGATGTTACTTGATAAACTCACGCGGCGGTGGAACAAACGCACGTGCAGAATCGTTTATCTCAAGGGAATTGATTTTTCTGACGCAAAACGCAAGCTGTCGAAGACTACAGATAAGCCATCTGTCAGATTTGGTGGGCTTGGAGATGGCAATGACATTTAGCACCCACATCGTGACACCAGGTGTCCCTTTCATCACCCGTTCTGCCGTGGAAACATTGATATCTGGCAGCGAGCAATACGTCTTGTTACTTTGTGTGCTCTTATTATGAGGCAATACACTTGATAAATAATATATATATATAAAATAATGTAAAGTAGGGACGATTGTTCTGGTCAGATCAGCCAATACTGACTTTATTAAGCAGCCATCAGCTAAACAAAAGACATTCTGTGTTTATGCGATAATTTCTTTATTAATAGTGAGCTGCTGACACAACATGGTGTTACAGCATGTTTCACACACACACACACTGTAGTCAGCATTTATCGGATTGGGAATCAGCAGATAGTTTAGATATCACGGGACAAAGAGCTGAATTGGTGCGCCCCTAATGCGGCTTATTCAAAACAAGAACGACAGTCAAACCTTTGAAGTTTCCTTTTCTTTTTGGCGGAGTCCTCTGGCGTCTTGGACTGCCTCGTGGACTGCGGTTTCTGAGGCGTCTGCAGCATCGCCTGAGCAGATCTGACCCAGTCACTCACTGACCTTTTGCTGCCCTCACCAGTTTGCAGAGGAGAGCCCGGTCTGCTCGAAGTCACCGTGACGTCAATGTTCTCGTCATCGGACGCGTAGCCCGAGATCTCTAGCTCTCTCATCTAGGGATAGAGTAAGAATTATTTTATTAATTTACCTTTAAAAAAAAAAATAAAAAATCCAATTTGTAAACAAGTCATGCTTGAATCAATTTAAAAAGGGTACAGTTAAATTGCAGATAAAATACCACTACATATCAGGGAGATAATAGATATTTAAAAAGGCCTCAGCCTTCAGTAAATTCATAATGAGTCATTAAAGATTGAATTAAATCAATAAGCTCAATCATACAGTGGGTGTTGGATATGGTACAATGATACACTGTCAGGCTGATAATTCCACAAGATAGGGCTTGAAGCTTTTTTCTTTTTTTTTTGTTGCTGCTCACTACACCGGAGGGAAGCAGTTCTCATGGAAAAATTCACGAGAAGCCTGTCATGTGCAGACAAGACCAGCATACCAGGCCTCCGTCAGCCAACGTGCTGTCTTATTTGAATCAACTTGACCCTGCTAGGCGCCGTGCCAGCAAACGTCACACTCGAACCAGCTACAGAGAGAAAAAAGGAACACTATGTCCCTGGCCCCGGCTCAAAAATGTTTTCACCCGGCACTGAAAGCATTGTAAGTACACAGCTCTGCGCGGCTTTACAGACTTGCATGTTTTCCTGCACAAACAGTAGTAAAAATATGTTTATAGTCCCGCTCTGTTGACACGGCCCTGATGTAGCGTTGATGCGGTCGAGGTCGTTGACCCTTTAAGCGGCTGTTGTGGAGACGGGGACGCGCTTCATCTGCGAAGTGGCCATCCTAGTCGGCCTTGAGACGCGAAACCGCCCTCACAGCTCCGCCTATCCACTTTCAGCGCTAGTACAATAACAGAGGAATCTGGCAGACATACGTGGAGTGAGTCAGCGGTACATTTATCTAGAGTTAGAAACTTGGACTGGGGATGGTCTCTTTTGTATCCTGTTAGATCCGGTTTTATATCAAATTGGCAGTCTTGTAAGCAAGAAAACTAGGTTGTTATATTTTGCTGCAGGATTAAATCAAAATCTACCGAAATCTTATTAAACAAAATGCTAGCTACCCTTTTTTGTAATGTATTGGAAGTCGACCTTTATTATTTATTTATTTTTTAATCTAAAAAGTTGATCCGATTGTAAATACTTAAAGCTAATCTAAGAAAACCTGTGGAAGAACAGGGAAAACGTGAGGAACCAGGATGTTAACTAGTTTTTGAATGTTCTGCACGACGTTTTGGGTTTAAAAGTCGTGAATCTACCTGCAGTCATACTGATACCATGGAACATTTTGTAAAAAACAACAACAACTAGATATCCAATTATTCCCATTACTGAACATGCGCTTCAAAAAAAAAAAAAAAACATACAGACGATTCAGTACAACAATGTTTGAAAAACTAGGACCCCCCTGTGTCTTCCTAGGAGGCCTCTGACGGCAAGCCTCCAGTTAGGTGATCTTGGGTCTCTTTGACCCCAGAAAGCTGATAGCAGCACATTAAACTGTGACAAGAGGAAGTAGCTGGGTCTGTGGGGGGGATGTTAATCGGCTTCCTCTCCACATCCAGCCTGCAAAAACGCAGTTCATCACAGGATACTTGTGACTTAACTGCAACTTCATTTTGTTGATTAGCGGGCTCATTATTGTACGACACTGTGCCGATTCAATTGATTAAATCGGCTTCAATCATTGTCATCCCCTTCAAGGACCTTTTCCAAAAAAATCGCTACTGACAAAACCGCATCGCCGCAGTAATGTGGCCACATCCAGCGGATTTGTCTGAGCACTTTACTTTATACTTCATTTAAATACCCATTGCACTGTTGTTGTCGTTGATCGTTGTTTGTCTCGTCTAACGTCTCGTGTCGAATGTTATGCACCTTCCGCCTAGAAAAAAAAAAATCCTCGTTTGTGTAAACATTCATGGCAAATAAACGGTTTCTGATTCTGATCAATCACAAAACTGCGTGTGTGGTGTTGAACCCCAGCACAACACCTTCACCGCTCCTTGTACATTCTGGCGATGCCCTGCCTTTAACAAACACTGATCCTGAATGACTCCTGAGAAGGAGCAGTCAAAGTCTGCACAGCACACAGGAGGGCCCACGAACGATCGACTACTACGATAACACAAAGGTATTCGTCTAAAGAAATAGTGGATGCATCATATTACACTTTTTTTTTTAGGATTGTTTTCTTTATAGATTAATCTGCCGTTTACTTTTTTTTTCCTATTCATATTCAGTTGGCACTTAAAAACAGTCAAAACCCCTAAAATATTTAAAAATCACTGACATGTAACACAAAAGGCACTAAATCCCAATATTTAAGTAGCTAGAATAATCAAATACTTGAAGAAAAAAAAGACTGAAGTCAATCGATTAATAACCGGCTCTACGGTGTTTTGGTCAATCAATAACACTATTGAAAGAGTTAAATTCTTTACACATAGAGGCTAAAAAGCATCTATTGTCTTCATTAAAGTAGAATGCATTCCTATCTGTGTTAACGTTTGCTTGTGGATAAGAGGCAGCTTCTCCCTCCACACTCAGGGCTTTATTGCTGGCTCAGCTTGTGAACTTTGACAGTTTGGATTCTGACCTAAAACAAGAGTTTTGCTCTGCTGGGTCGATCCCAACAGGCCCTCTCAGGACAAGAGGCCGAGACTGCAATACTCCACCCAGTGGTACACTGGCTTCACACGTACAATCAAATAATAAATCAAACAGAGTACAAGAGAGAGAGACAGAGAGACTTTATTTATCCCCAAGGGGAAATTAGTTTGTCAAAGTAGCAGCAACTTACATAGAAGACACAAAAAATATCAGGAATGCAAAATACTCACTATATACAACAAAAGTAGAGCGTATTAATTTAGGAAAGCCAAAACTGAAGGTAAAGCTCATCAGGTTTAAAACCCTCGGTGAGAAGAATATCATCTGGTGTCTCACTGGACTTTAGGAAAAGTACTGACACGTATGTCACTACTTCTAAGATAACTGCAGTCAACTTAACTCTTTAAATTAGAAACAGACTGGACTCAAAGTTATGTAGCGTTTAAGTGGTGGTGTGGCGCCATCTAGTGTTCATTAAGACACATCAACCAAGAGAAAATGACCATGCTGGATGCCGCTTCTAGACAACGGAGCATCATCGGAGTGTAAAACACTCATGCGGTTCACGGAGGCAACGGAAAGCATCAGAATAAGAAAAGTTCACTCACATTTGCAGGTTGAAGAGGCAAATCTTCTTGTTTTTCATCAAAGGACTCCGATTCACAGTCAGAGATTTGTTGCCCGCTGTCCTTTTCAACATCTTCCTCGGATTCGTCGAGATCGCTGTCTGTGTCAATAACAGGAATGTCCTCTAAAGAAAGAAACAAAAGAAACCAATGAATGAAAACAATAATCTTTATCTCAAGTTCTACTTACTCGCTTTTTCTCTAACTTTCAACCTCTCACAGCAGTGACCAAAGTTCCTCACTTAACTTAAAGAGTAAAACCTGAACTTTATTTTCTCATATTTTTGTATTAAAAAAAAAGGTGACTAATGGCCATAATTGTTTTTACTTGGTCTGGTATTGAGGGAGACACAATTTAATCCTTTGAGGCAACTCCTCAACCTTAATTTACATCCAATAAAAGTCCTTGTTTTTTCCATTAAAAGGCTCAGAAAATCTCATTTTTTTTTAGATTGTTATTTTAAGTGTCTTAAGTGCCTACAAAGAAATGTTGGATTGTTCACCTCTTGCTTGAGCCAGACTTGCTTGTTTTTGTGTCATGTGACTTGTTGCCGGAAGACAACGGTGGAAACTTGAGTGAGAGTCTGAGAAAGGAGCGCCGGTGTTGTCAGAGTTTGTTGTGTTGGAGAACAGAAAACGTAGCTCAGAGACATCCAAAAGCTTTTCAGTGTCATGGCGGAGCATTTATATGACTTCGTAAAGGTTGATGTGACGCCACATTTCAGAACGAGACTTCTCCGAGCAAAAAAAAGGCCGGATCAAACGAAAAGGTAAAGAAACATGTTGTATTTTCTTTGTAGGGTTCTTTCAATAATGTTGCCATTGATTGTCATTTCAGCCTGTTTAGCAGCTGCAGCACTGTCACCCAATAGCAGACCAATTAAAAACAATTGTTCAATTGCTCAGACACAAAAACATGGGGAAATAGAGTCCAGTCTGAAAAATACCAAAGTCACCTTAAAGGAATAATTCAACATGTTAAGAAACTCACTTATTCACCTTCTTGCAGATTAAAATAAGACGATTGTTACCACTCTCAGACAAGAAAAGTGATATCGATCTTCTCATTTAACTCTGCAAGAAAAATATTTGAGTCTGTTGTCACACAGACTCAGGATATACATAGGGTTGTCTGAGACAAAACAAAAGTAAGCTCCTAAAAAGCTGAACCGCGCAGCTCAAACAACCTCATGTGTCCCAGCTTGTCACAAACAGACTTAATGTACCTTTTTCAGTGGGGAGCCTGCGCAGCGCTCTGGTGTAAGACTGAATGGGAGCTGCAGGTCTTCGTGGTCTCTGAGGAAGCGGTTGCTGCTCCTGGGTTTCATCATCGGACCGGTCGCTGTCACTGGAGCTCCAGGCGATGTGCACTGGGTCCTCATTAACAGCACCGGTCTGCACTGAGCAAACACAAGAGTACATAAGAGGATAACGTCACACCGCGAGGCAACCGCTTTAAAATCGTAACAATTAAAAAGCTGAAGAGACACAGGGTGCCGCACTCCTCACCTGCAGAGAAGCGCGTGCACTCAAACACTTTATATTCTTGTGTGTCTAAATTAAGAATAGGGGTGGGCATCGTTTGAAATTAAAACTTGATCCCTTACTTAGAAGCATATTTTTAAAACAAAAAGATGATATTCCTTTCACAAAAGGAGGAGGAAATCTCAAATGCACGAGAACTTAAAAACGGAGAATGTTAGAATTTAAATCAGGAACGATCGGATTGTAAAAAAAAAAGTAAACAAGATTACAAATCTGACCAAACATTCAATGGCAACTTTCACTACTACGACCAGTTTTTTAATAAACTGTGTTATGAGCACACATATTTTGGTTGAGAAAAAAAAACCATGTATAGCAATTCAGGGTTTGATGCTCAACCCTCGTATAAATGTGTGTTTACACCTTAATTATAATATTTAGTTCACATAATTACTTCATTCCGTGCACTTTATTTTAACTTTAATTTTTATATTCAGTAGAACCAATTGTAAATATTCATGCTCCCTTTTTATTGCACTCTGTTTTATGTTTATCGTTAAATGTTTATTGTTAAATGTTGTGCACCTCCCGCCAGGACGAATTCCTCGTATGTGTAAACTTACTTGGTTCTGATTCTGATTTAAATAACATAATTGTGGATCACGAGTATACCGAGATAGCGCACTGTATATATTTACAGTGACAATATAATATAAATATATAGCGCAGCCCTTAATGTACCAGATATAATAATTAGACTAAACAACAAATTACCTAAAGCAGGAGACTTTCTTAAATCAGACAGTTTCCTCCCCGATGTCTTGAGAGTCTGCAACAACAACAAAAACACCATCAACAATGACGTCAGAGCAGCAGAGGACTACTGCACAAGAGCGGAGGGCAACGTGAGTATCACGTGGCTGTCAATCACGTCGTGACGACCTTCATCGCCGGAGTGTCCAGAAAACTGTCCCCGCACGTCTCCCAGCTCCTCGCGCAGGACCCGGATGAAGGTCTCCCCGCTCCTTTCAAACCGTCTCCGACGTCGTCCGGGAAGAAAACAAACTTCACATCCTTGTGGCATCTTTTACGCTACAAACATAAAATACATACAAATAAATATAGAGTTTAAAAAGGTTGGCGTCACGTCAAAAAAATAAATAATTCGTCCCCTAATTAAAAGAACGTGTTAAAAAGGTGTTACGGTTTAACAGGTGACCGTGTTAACTGGAGACTTTCAGCCTGTTGAGCCCCAGCTTTCGTAACCACGACAACAGGAGCGTTCGGCTGAAAGTCTCCAGTTTACACGGTCGCCTGTCAAATCGAAACACCGGTTGGATTTATCTCACTCGGCTCTGATTATCATCGCGATGGCGGTTCAGTTCAGCTGTTGGATTTTAAAAAGTAGCGCACGTGTTGTAATAATGAAGACAAGCTAAAGATACATCGGTTAAAACGCGTCACGGCGGGTATGAAGTCGACAAAGCCAACTAGCATGTAGCTTAAAAGTTAGCTTAAACTAGCTAGCCGGCGGGGTTTTCTTACCTTTCTGGGAAACATGGCGACTAAACAAAACAACGTTTAAGCCACGGCTGAAGTCACACATGTGTCCACGAATCACACATGTCTTTTATTAACCTCGTTGTTGTGAAGGAGCAGTCTACCGGCGGTTGGTAACTAACGAGCAGAACACAGAGTTCAGGCTTGTTGCTCAATCTGAAAGAGGGGTGTGTTCCATTTGTTCACCAGCATGGCCCGGAGGCTGCCCGCGTGCGTCTCTCTCTCTCTCTGTGTGCGCGCGTGTGTGTGAGCCTCATTCAAATTTAACTGTAGTACATTACTTTTACTAAGTGCAGTATAGGTTTGAGGTACTTGTACTTCACCTGAGTATTTCCCCTTTGTGCTCCTTCATACTTTTACTCTACTACTTTGCTTTTTTCCTGCACTAAATTTGACAAAATGTGTTACTTTGCAGATTGAGATTAATACATAATATAAATCATAAATAATTAGGTATTATTGTGGATTAGGTTACCCAGCAGTATATAAAGTACCAGCTGCCCTGTTAACGTGGTATAGTTTTCACATTATGTGTACAGATTGTATTTGTGATGTTGGTCTATATAAAATAAACTGAATTTAATTTAATTGAATTAATGCATCGCTGTATAATAGAGTATAATAGCTGTATAATATAGATGTATAATAGAGTAATATATAATGTATATTAATATTTTAACTGCTTATACTTTTGGGACCTTAAGTATATTTATATTCCAATATTATTGTAAAATATCGGGATACTTATTTCACCACAGAAAAACTAATGTCATGTAACTAAGTTTTTTAATCAAGTACTGTTTACATTTTGAGGTTATTTTTCCTCTCATTTTCTGCTTTTAAACTTCTACTTTACTACATTTCAGTAGTTGTACAAGAAAGTACTGCATTCAAAATACAGAAGCAGTACCAGTCAAATATCAATAATGAAAGTACTCATTTCAGTGTTATATTATTAAATATGTCTTGACATTTAAGCAGCGTTTTATGATTGCAGCTACTCAAAGTGGAGCTAATTTGAATTACTTTACATAACTTACATAAGTACCAGCCTTCATTCAAATATAACTTTAAAATCGAGAATTGCAAGAAGAAGCCTCACAATGTAATAGTTTATGGTCATAATTATTTTAAAAACTCCTCTTTTTTTCAGTTTTTTATTCCAGAGAAATCCAAAGATCTATTCATAAAACTTGAACACTGCGACAGAGGGTCAAAGATTTTTTTTCTTGCATATTCCCAACTTCAAGCCTCACTTTGACAGCAAGAATTCCCAATTATAAATAAATATGGTGCAAAGCAAAGACTTGTCAATACAACCCTTATTTATAATCTTACAACTGGTCACTATATAACTCCAATTAATCAAGGATTTACCTACATTTAAAAACCTAAACTTTTACAGCAGATAACTCAAGTTAGTTCTTATAATTACGGCCGGGGCGAGTTGCTGCTGTTGGAGTGACACCACAACACTCCCAATGGACTCGAAACGTAATTTTATTACAGCAAATTCATCCGAATCTCAACATATTCCAAATAGCAGGTTAAAACATACAAAAAGCTTACTTAACATACTTGTTTTTTTTTTATTAAATATGTAAAAAGCAGGTCAAGTTATTCACAAATAAAATGCAAACATGCAACACGTTTTTTGGGGGGAATGCATAATGAGTGGGACATGAAAAAAACAAAAACATTTACCATTCATTAATTATTGACAGTACATGTTTACATTCTTTTTCATTTACACAATAATATATAACTAAAGCATTATGGTGCACTGCCCAGTTCAATATTAGTAAATGCAATATTAAGAAAAGGGTATACGATGTACTAACTGGAATATAGCATGGCAATTACTCAGTGAACCGACTCTCCCTAAGACCTGTGGTTTAAAAAAATAACAAAAAAAACATCTGAAATCTGAACAGACCACAAGTTTCAGCTGAGGTTTAAAACTTAAAATGCTGCATCGTAAAAAAAAAACTAGTCCACAATAACGTTTCTTCCTTCCCTACGTTTATGGCATAGCAAGTTAACTCTATTACCAAACGGCCTTGTATGGCGTGACTAACACATCGTTGAGCACACTGATTATCTGAAATCGTGAAAATTTGTGAGGACGGTTGTCCAACAGTCAGAACTTGGCATTGTACTACATTTTATTCACAATTCATTGACTGTATTGTCCTCCTTCATGAGGACGCAATGCAGAATCTCGCACTATTCCTAAGGCTTAATAATAATAATAATAAATATGGTGAGGGGTCTATGGACAGATTGTCCCATACAGAGTCAAATGTCAGTGCAACATATGAACGGAGGTTAAATAAGAGCTACTACGAGCCCTTTCAGGGCCTTGCTTATTGCATTCTTGTGATTATTATTGTTGATATGCAAAATAAAAAAAAAGGAAAAATGAAAAGGGAAGAAGCTGGGAAGTTAACACTTGCACTGGCAGGTAACAGTTACCCGTCTAAACTTCAGCGTTTCATCACGTCTACTGTAGGATTTGAACCGACTTTCCACCCACGCGGTCCTTTAGAAACTTCCGTGATGGTCTGAGCTTGTTCTGCTGGTGGAGGTCGTCACCACTAAGCTTCCACAGCAGTTCACCAAAAGTCACAAAAAACATCGAACAGTGAGCAGGAGGGATACAAAAAAAAAATAACAATACAAAAAAAACGGTGACGGTGCTTCTATTCAGGAGGTTTGCTTCATGTGCTCAGTCTTGGAGAGAACAAAAAAATAAAAACCATGAGGAGAAAAAAATTAAAATCCTTGAACAGTTCTCACATATTTAAAAAGAAGGGTGTAACTGCAGTGAGCGATGACGGCAGTCAGTATTCATCCTGCTCCTCCTGCTGATCATTTGGCGCCTCCTCGTGGGCTTGCTGGTCCACTTCCAGTCCGTCGCCCTCAGCCAGCTCTGCTCCCTCCTCCTAAAAACAACAAGCAGGGGCAGACGGCTTAATGCTACTGAATACGAGTATGCTCCACGTAGAGCTTTGATTCTCTGCACGAACGCGATACGGTCCCGACGCGGCTGTAATTTCTCTTCATTGGGCTCGTTCGAGATGAGCCAGTTTCTGAGCAGAATCGGTCGCTAGGCGATCGGCGCGCAATGCATGCTGGTTAGATTTGTGTCCGACTCGCTCTGACGTCGTGCCCACGTGGTCAACGATAATCTCACGAGAGCGAGGCGGCCGCCGATTTTAGAGCCAGGCGCCGGCAGTAGCTCTCCGCCCGACTGCGTGGCCCAGTGCATGATGGGAAACGCCATATCAGAGAGCTGATTGGCTCTTAGATTTGACAGCAAACACCACGTGTTGTAGAAAATCCTTATTGTATGTGTAATTGTAATACTTAACGCTCGATTGTTGACTATTAGTCTCAGGTTTAATCTAAAAACACATCTTGTGTGGTTGATAATAATAATAATAAAGCGTATTTATATAACACGTATCAAAACTAGTAGTAATGTATTTCACAGGCAGACATAAAAAGAACAAAGGATGCAGCTACACACACATTTCTACATGAATATATATTTATAAACACATTTGTAAACTACAAGTAGACTACAGATTGGAACTAACAGGAAGTCATTTTTTCTGTCACTTCCTGTGTAATATTTAAGGCAGCTGAAAACTGTCCGAGTGTTAACTTAAAAACCATAAACCAGTCCCAACTAACAATTCAATAATGAGGAGAAACGTTCACAGCGATCTGTGACGGTAGACCCGAGTCTTTTGTTATTAGCTATTCTGTTCACAAGTCCCTTTCATTTTCAGTTGAGCAGAAATGCATCGTGCCATCATTAATAACCTGCTGCCACTGTTATATCCCAGACTCCCTCCTCTCATTATGAGGAGAGATGTTACACAACCTCTATTTAATATATAAATATATATGGCGACGGCATACGACAGTTTTTGGACAAAAGGCTTATGTCGGAGATCATGTCACAACGGTCTGTCACCGGCTGAAAAGACTTATCGTGCATTCCAATACCCATAATGCCATGCTATTTAATATGCCAGAAAAAAAGATTGAGTATGTCCCAATTCATAGTCGGAAAGCCAAAAATACCAGGATGCACTACTGCATCTGGTTGCCTTTCTGGGTGTTCTGACCCACAATCCTGTGCGCAGTAAGAGAGAGAGGGCACAGGCAGCTGACAGTCCAATGTGCAATGTTATGATGTAGTATTATGTTCCAATTGTATGCACACTGCATGCAACAGTTTGTACTTTGTAATGGAAGCTGTAGTATGCACTAAAAGTATAAAATAAATGAATAAAATGTATGCGATATAGAACGGCATTTCAGTTGAGTTAAAGGAACCGTGTGTAGGATTCTAACATACTGAACACACACCCACGCATAGATATACTATTCCATGTCTGCCGATAAATCCTACGCAATGCCCCTTTATGCTTGTAGTAAAAAAAAATTTTCGGTCTTTCATTACGCTCGAGCCCAAAACGGCTGCCTTGGTTCAGGCTCAGGTCGGACAGGTTCATGTAATGTCACGCCTGATTTTTTTATTTTTTTCTAGGGCACAATCGCAGCTCTAGCTTCAAGGCAAACAAATGTGATTACACACAAAGATCGACTTCTCTGAGGACGGACTCTCTTTCAAAGCACATGACTTTACCACCAGTCACACGGTTTGCTGGTGTACACTGCTGCAAAATCTTATCTGTCAGACAAAAAAAAAAAAAAAACTCCGTCCCAAATCCAGTTCGGCTCAAAAAGAGGGTCAGGGACTGACCTGCTCCTCTGAAGCGTAAAGGACCTCCATTAGCCGGTCGACGAACGGGGCGCTTTCTTCGCCCTGGTCCTGGCACAGCAGCTCCACCTCTCGCAGCTTGCTGAAGTAGTAGTCCCTCTCCTTCTCCACTCCTTCCAGTGCCGACTTTAATACGTCCATCTGCAAAAGGGAAATTTGCAACGTTGTTTTTAGCATCAATCTCAAAACATCAAAAACATTTTCTAAACTGTGTGGACTTTGGTTAAAAGACAAAAAGGCAAGAGATACGCACATAAATCCACTAGAAAAACAACAGATGCTAAACTGATTATTATTGGATTGGAACTCAATCTTCATCTAATCATTGTTCAGATGACCTATTGATCCGTTTAGTCATTTGTCACATGCTCTTCTTTTGGGGGCATTTTAGATTCCATACTTTGGGTATTTTTTTTGCTGGCTGCTGGTCCGACCAGATAATCAAGTTCCTGCTCACTTATAGAACGACTGTCTACATTTGCAGAAACATGTTGGATTGCATGATGGAACAACTACAAGACACGGCGTCTGTTTAACTCAACTGTGCGTGAGCAGCTCTACCTTTTAAATATAAATATAAATATATATAATACAGTTATTTAGCTTTCTTTTGCATGTCTTATTTTCCTACTGTTTTGAATCACAGTGGACTTTTACACAGATCCATAAAAGAGGAAAGTAAAAAAAGACTAAAATAAAAGAACTATTATTTAACTCCTTCAAGCAAATATTTAAAAGTACTTCAGGCAGCAATTGCAGCCTTCATCTCAGTATCAATCAACATATATGTTTTAATGTCGTCAAGCTGGTCGTTGTTGTGAAGAAGTGGCTTGAAAACAGACTAATAAACCTCCTACATAAAAAAATTAATGATTTTATAGCTGCATTTGTGCAAGTGTAATATAAAATAATGGAGGTGTTCAGAAATGTTGTCGAGTTAATGATGGTTAGTTGCCGTTCTCTTGTCTCTTCTCTGAAAGCACACCGCTTCTTCTAGAGCTGAAAATAATCGATAACTTTTTTTAAATAAATTACAGATGTATTGTCTCTAAAAGCAAAATGACAAACGTGTCATTGGGGCGTGACAAACCTGAACGTCTTTGTGTTTTGGATAGTTTGACTACGTCGTCGGGCAACAGGCATTTTTCACTACTTTTGGACATTTTAACGATAAAATAATTGGGAGATAAATCCATAATCCAAATAATCCTTATCTGCAGCCATTTTACCGTCAGCGCAGTTTACAACTGAACACGCATCATAGAAATGTGAAGAAAATAGTTTGCTGGTCAGATTGTTGGCTGTCGCTTTCAGAATAAGAGTAACGTTTGACATGCGGTGGGTCAGAACTGAGCGTTTCTTAAACACACCTGCTCGGTAAGATGCGTGACCTGCGCTACCAGCTCCTTCTCTCCTTTGGCAGGAATCGGTGTCACCATTGCAGGGATCTTTTTGGCTGACGAAGGTCTGGATGTCGGTGTTGCGATCTTGGGGGTTGTAGAGCTCGACCGTGACGCGCCTAGGGCAGACAAAAAAGGTGTTTCACTCGGGGATGAAAGAACGTTACACTGACTCAGTTATTCTCTCACAGGAAATTACACAATCTGAGTCTGGAAGATCTCGATAATCACTTGAGTTGTTGACGTGAAAATAATACCACGGGTCCGGTACATACACTACCGTTCAAAAGTTTGGGGTCACCCAGACAAATTTTCAGTTTCTTCGCAATTTCCTGGCATGGAATAGCCTTCATTTCTGAGAACGAGAACAGACTGGCGAGTTTCACATGATGGTTCTCTTTTTCTGGCCATTTTGAGAGTATAATGGAACCCACACATGTGATGCTCCAGATACTCAACTAGCTCAAAGGAAGGCTAGTGGTATAGCTTCTCTAACCAGCATAACTGTTTTCAGCTGTGCTAACATAATTGCACAAGGGTTTTCTAATCATCCATTAGTCTTCTATGCGATGAGCAAACACAATGTACCATTAGAACACTGGAGTGATAGCTGCTGGAAATGGGCCTCTATACACCTATGTAGATATTTCATTAAAAACCAGACGTTTCCACCTAGAATAGTCATTTACCACATTAACAATGTATAGTGTATTTCTGATTAATTTAATGTTATCTTCATTGAAAAAAACAGTGCTTTTCTTTGAAAAATAAGGACATTTCTAAGTGACCCCAAACCTTTGAACGGTAGTGTAAATGTTTGCGTCTCCAAACGTTTCACGTATTTGTGCATTATCTTTGCTTACCTGCCGTCGGGGAGCTGGCTGCATGGTGGGACTTCTTTGGCAGGTTGAAGATCTGCTCACCGGGGTCAGGCGGAGGAATGGCATCCTGACCCTGTCTGGCTGACATCGGGTCGTACTCTTTTCCATCGTAATTGGCGTCGAAGAACTTCTTAAACCACTGGATGAAATCGAGGTTGTCCTGAAATCTGCCTTTCACCAGTTTCTCTACGGGGATAATCTGAATCGAAGGGGGAAATACACAAAATATATAAATACACGCAGTTTACTCAGAGCAAACATTAAATTGACCCTGAACCAGATGAAAGTGTGGTTAAGTAACTCACCTTGTCCACATTCATCCGTTTGAAGGAGGCCTGCAACAGTTTGAAATTGTGAATGTACTCGTGCTCCAACTTGGCTTGAAACTTGACCTTCTTAAGACTGATGCAGCCGGGGAAGAGCAGATCCATGAACTGGCAATACGCTGCTCCTGAAGACGTAACAAAATGTTAGTTGAGGACATAATCCCTTGCTTGAAAATTAGAAGACTAGAGCCCAGATATAGGACAGGATTTAACATGACTTTGCACGACAGAAATCCACTGGAAAAAAAGAAAAAGCCCATGGAAGCCAGATCGTTGACCCGGTTTCCTTAAAAAGAGAACTATTAATGCAGATACTCAGTAATGTGGCTAATATTACCTAAAGCCTAGGTCGACCTTTATCCAATAGAAACTCAGCTATCTCAGCCATCAGATAAAACTCCCATAAACCCAACGGGAGAGCACACACAGGTAATCTACATCAAACAAGTAGCTTACAAATTGGATTACTTGTTTACTGCAGGAGAACATGGCAAGCCACGCGTTTATTTATAGACAACTCCCTCCTGCCAGAGAGGTGAGCGTGTTTCCACAGGTTGCTTTAACTGCCAGCTTACACAGAATGACGCCTCCCACCCAACCGTGCTCCACGGAAGAAGATGTAATCTCTTGAAAAAATAAATAAAAAAAATAACAGACAGCGGCCTTTTCATTGTGTTCTCACCTGAGGAGAGCTGCTCCACTTTCGTGTAGTTTAGGCAGAGGATATCGTTAACCCAGGCAGTGATGTCATGCCTGCTCATAGTCTCCTGGGTTATTGAGGTAGAATATACGTTGACCGCCATCCCCCAACTGCAACAGAGAAACGACAACACTTGAAAACAAAAGCGGTGCGTCCAGATCAGAGCTACTGCTCAGTTTAGTTATCAAAACGGTTTCTGATAGAAATTGTTTATCCGATCGCCGCGATGCAGCTTTTAGTGTACACACACAAAATGTACTTTAATGACACCATAATAAACTACGAAGACTTCGGTGGGTGATGGTCAGAAAATGCGTCAGTGAGTTTAGTCTGTGTTGCCGACTTCAGCTCTTTTAAAACATTTCCAGTACATTCAGATAGTTTCCTGCATTATTTTTTTTTTTAAGTGGGACGGATGTAAAGCGTCTCTGAGCGTCTGGAGCAGAGTGATAACAAACCTTTACAGCTGCACACGTTTGCTATATTTACAACCTTGGTCGACCCTCTTTGAATTTGTGCCTGGGATCCTTTAGTCTGATTTTACCTTCCATGCTAAAACAGAAGGCCGCAACAAAAGTTGGATTAGAAAGATGTTGCAATTTGACCCGCTTGCTTCCAGGACACCTGTCCCGTTAACGCCGAGGAGATTCAGGCTCATATACAAAGAGATACACCAGGTGCAACAAAGGATCTCAAACTTTGATCCTCAAAGCTACAGATTAGGCAGTTACACCGCATGGCCACAGCACAGTGGATACATGCATAACATGTGTTAACTCTTAGTGACACACATTAAGTATACCTGACCTGGTATATCAAAGACCACGAGGTGCATCTTGACTCATTTTTTAACAAATACAAGCAATTTACTTGATCCTGTTCAGAATATTAAACTATTAAATCAGTTCAAACAAACATCTCGTTTGCAGTTCACCCGACAGCACGCGAGTGTCTTCATTTAATTTACTGCAATGCAAAAATACAGGTTTGTGGAAACCCGTCCTTTAAAGCTCATTTGCTAACTGATTTGTATATGCACAGGGTCTGCATTTGCAGGGTCTATAATATAATAATATGTATCCTGTCACATCAATCAAGGGTGCAGTCATCTTTAATCCCATTAACTGAATTGCTGCACAACCATTTCCTCTGAACTCATTTAAAAAAAAAAAAGGGAACAGCTGCATTCAAACCCACCCTCTGTTTTATTGCTCCATGGCTGCGACTGATATGGTGTTACCAAAAAAAAAAAATTCATGCTAAATCATTATCACTAGCCGACACCAGTTTTTTTTTTTTTAGATGTTATGAATAAGCAGGGTAATAATAAACCCCGTGCGTAATAACGTCGCTATCGCGGCACCGCAGGAGGCGGATTCCTCGGTTGGAGCGATTCTCCGGGGAAGCGAGGGAAGGAAACGGCCGATGTCATGTCAACAAAGCGGTTGTATGCGCTGCTAGCATGCTTTGTTAGCCGGGCAGGGATAGCCAGCCGACACCGGGGCTGATGCCCGGACTCAAACAGGGCGGGGAGGGGGCTGCTGGGTTCGGGCTCGTGCAGCAGCAGGTTCTGCACGTTACAACACACATATACACACACACAGAGTGTAATATATGGGATTGGTAAGGGAGCTTGCTAAGTGTCATGTCACGATGGGGATCCACGAGCAGCGGCCGGCTGTCTGTGTATTCCTGTCATTTAACGAGCGATCCGCTCCTCCAACTAAAATGTGCCATTGCGCACCGAAAAAACACACACATGACAACATTACTCCGGGGCCCGCTGTGTTTTTGGGCCGCTGCACACACACACATACACACACACACACCGACAGAAGGCGGGTTTAAGCTAACTTACAAAAAAAAAAGGAAAGAAAGAAGGGATTTACGCCAGAGAGCTAACATGACAGGACACCGGAGGAGGAATAGCGGATGGGTGCAAAGCAGAGCAACCAAACACGCGACGAGGCCGGAATGCAGCTTTCTGTCTGCAGCAGTGTCGGCTTTTATGCTTTTTTTTTTTTTTAAATAAGAAACGTTTCTAACATGACATCAGTACACAGATTTACCTGTAGGCGCGCTCTCCCCGCACTGTATTTTTCCTGTAAGGAATGATGTTGGTTCCGTTGTCCGGGACGATGTCGTTGTTATTCTCTCCATTTGGGGAAAGGGCTTGGGTGGGACCGGGCATTTGGGTGTCTAGAAATGTTGAACAGATACTCTGTTCTCTCTCTGGCCAGGAAACCCCACACACAGACACACCAAAAAAAAAAAAAAAAAACACCCAACAGGAACGATTGCAAATGCTGAGAGGTGCCGCGCCTCCGGGTCTCTTTCCTTCTGTCTGCTTATTCTTCACAAATCTCTGCCCTAATGACGTCGCTGCACCCTGTACCACGTGACTGATGGGGCTGGCTGCTCGTGCTCCTTATGGTGGGCTATTTCAGTACAACCCAAATTACATTGATCCCCCCCCCCTCCGCGTGCTTTAAAAAAAAAAAACACAAACAAACAAAAAGGCATAATCACCGGTTTAGATCAATGCATGTCGCTTTTTGAGATGCAGATCTTCTTTGCACGTGATCAAGAGATGCAATTCAAATCGACTGGAAAGCATGATGAAGCGTGAGTAGAAAGGAAAAATAATATAATACAAAAATGCAGCCCACCCAGTTTCACCATTATTATAAATATAAAAACATCCGACAGATGTGGGTGAAAAGAAAAAGCGGTGCTGATGAAATGATGACGTAACGCATGCTACGAGGAAGTGTAGTGGACTGTTTTCATTAAACCATGTTAGTCAATACATTCACATATATAAACACTGCTAAAAAAATGTAACATGCAACAATTCTGATGATCTATTAATCGTCATGTACAGCAGAAATCCACTGGTTCGAGCTATTAACGTGGGAATATTATTTTATTTTTTAATAATGATTTAACTGGATTCTGTTGTGCAAAGACTCTGAGAACTTGTGAGCGACATTTTTCACCTTTTTCTAACATTATAGACCAAACCATTAATTAAGAAAATAAGAAGTAGATCAATCAATAATGAAAATAATCCTTATTATTTATTTATTTTTATTATAAAATGTCGTTAAATCGTGAAAAATGCTGATCACCACGTCCCAAAAGCCCAAAGCGATGGATAATGAATACATTTCCAAATTTGTGGCAGATGTATTATTACTAATAATTTAGCTCTAAAGTATTAAGACACCCAGCAGGGGGTGTAACAATATGCTTGATCTTTCATACAAAGGATGTAAACTCAATACACGGCGTTGTCGTGCAGTCCTGTGGTCGCTCAGCTATCTCCCGCCTGTGTTGCCACATCTGTTGTTTTCGCATTGTAACAAAACCCTGCTTTGGTTACTGCTGAGCAACCACTGCGACTGGCTCCGAGGAAACCGCTTCGTTCAAGCCATGTGCCTCAAAAAGGTGAATTTTCATTTACTACGACTTACTTTAGCGCATTTAAAATGAATCGTCACACCGTTAATATTCATAATATTACAATATTCAGTGAGGAGAAGCTTCTGTGTGTGTGTGGACCAGCTGGTTACCAGACATGATGGCAAACGGGTCCAGTGACACACAGCTCCATAATACAACGCAGCCGTGATGTTTTCCACAGTAGAATAGAGTAGAACTGTGTCCAGTCTTTCTGATACTGTTTAAACTTGTTTTACTGCCTGGATTTTTGGGTCACCTAATATTACAATCCTTCACATTTTCATATCAAATGTAAGACACAGACAGTGAAATGCAGGTATAGACTTTGAGATGAATACAAACTTCTTCTTTTTTTCATATACACACACGTTTTTCTTCTTTTGGTACAAATCATGAAGTGCCTCAGTGGAAAGGAATCCTATTTTAGAAGCCTGTAACTGTACAATGTACACTTCCACCTCCAATTGCAGTGCCAGCAGCTACATTTTCTGTCAAAATGGTGAATCATATTTCAAACTATCCAGCAATGCTTTTCAAATTGGGTTGAGGGAAGTCCAACACTCACAACATTTGGGGGATGTGCTCACTCAAAACCGTTCCTCTGGTGCCACCATCAGGCCGGTTGAGGTCACTTTTAAAACCTACAAACTTTTACACAGACCCGACTGACTCTTGATCTCAGATAAATCTGGAAAAATACATGTTCAACCAATTAATTTTACCAACTAAGACTAAGATCCACGTTGATCCGTCTTATTTGACCAGTTAAACCCATTTTTTACGTCCCCTACTCAGCCTATTAATCCTCTTACTGTTTGTACAGCGGCAGCTTTATGAAGTTGCCTTCTTTTACCGCTTTGCTTCGAGGACGTATTCGACACATATTTCAAATTCCAACCGTGTTTCCCTGTGAAATTATGGTCATAATTCACATTATCGCTCGCAGTCCTTCATCTTCAAGTCCTCACAGCGGAGCTTTTTAAAAGCCACATGTCGGCAAAGAAGATGTTTGTGATTGCCTCTTTGACTGTGACAAAACGTGCATTTAAGCTACTCTTTTTTTTCACCATTTCTAAAATATTTGAAGGGATATCAGTCTCTGGACTAGTTATTCTGGAAGGAAAATATGCAGAATCTCCTGCCTCTAATGTGTCTTTGCTTTAGTCTTTACATAAATCCCTGCAGAGCCAAACTCAAGGCATAACCGAGCGCTAATCTCACCAAATGACCAAAGTGCGGACACTAGAAATGCATTTGATCTGCATTCGTTACAGATCACAGAGGTCCGCTTTGTGTCCGGCGTCAAGCAGCAGACGAACGGCACGGTCTAACTTCAGGGGCGGCAGGAAAACGGAGAGTCGGCTGCGTTCCCATGGGCAGCGACTGCATTCCCATGCTGTGTGCCACGGCTAAGTTTGGGTGGCATCATTGGAATGAACTCGACACTTCACAGTCTGACAGGCCGTCAGGTGTCACCACAGAGGGGGGGGGGGGGGGGGGGGGGGGGGGAAGTGTGACCTGTTTAAAATGAACATTCGGACTGTGAAGCCCAATAAATTACGTGAAATATTGGACTATAATGTTTTTGATCACGCCTTCACCTGCAGAGGGGTTGTCCATCCTTGGTGCTCTTAACTACAACTACAACAACAGAGATAAACAAAAGACATAAAAGTACAGGTCTGTTAATGTTCTCCCGGCCTAAAATCATCACAGTTTTGTTGTTTCAGGATCTGGTGAGACGACGAATACGATCCAAGTCCAGCTTGGTTTATAAAGGCGCGACTATAAAGTCCTATTTGTGACCATAAACACTACGAGGAAGGAGAGCAGACTCTTTCTGCTAAGGAAACTGAGGTCTTTTGGGGTGCAGGGAGCACTCCTGAAGACCTTCCACTCTGACAACTGAACACTTGAACTGAACTTGGTCACTTTATCATTCACCTGGTGCAATATTATTACGTATATTACGTGTATTTACGTGCAATACGTTTAAGTACTTTTCTATTCAGTCTGTATATTAATATTTCTCTACTGTTTTACTGCTCATTTATATTTATTTATATTACTTGTTTCTATTGTATTATTCTTTTTATTCACTTGTGAGCAAGGCTGCTGTAATCCTGTAATTTCCCCACTGAGGGACTAATAAAGGATTATCTTATTTTATCTTATAAATTGCAGCAAGTTCCTTGTATGTGGAACGTACTTGGCAAAGTATGCAGTAAGCCTACCCGACTGGGTGAAACAGCCACATGATGCATTAAAGTCAAGTGATGTGATTTGGGGAAACATTGACCTCATACAGACGCCACAAATGTCCAACTTGTTGGAGTCGATTGGGTGAAGTGGGTTTATGTAGCAATGACAGAATCAGGCAGGTAAAATAATGGAAACACAACATGTAAGAAAGATAATGTAGCGACAACAACTGCTTGCATGTTCAGGCAGCTTGATTTACAGTCTCTGAGAAAGCTGTATGTTCGTTCAATACATCATTGGGCCGATGTGCATGAACTCATTCCACTGGAGGCAAAACAGAGCTTGGTCTCTACAGGTATAGCTCACCAAGCTTTCTCTTAGCATTGGGTAATCCATAGTGTGCGAGTTAGTGTGTGTGAGTGATGGCAGCCCCACCCAAAGGACCCAGCCCTCAGCATTCAATTAAACAGAAAGGGGGTCATTGTTACCCTGACTTGCGGGTGGAGCAGGTTAATGTCTGTCTATAAGAGTACTATTAAGGGTGTAGAATATTCTTAACAAAGAGATAATGTGTTTTTTTTTTCTACAGAATCAGACATGTGTGTGACACATGTTTATGGGAACCTCATGTCTAACCAGAAAAACTGAGGACAAGGAGGGTCAGAGAAGGAGGGAGCACTGATCTCCCATCTTTTTTTTCCTTTAAAAGGCACCAATTACGCGCAACATGTGTGGCAGGAAAAGTTTGCTTTTGCCAATGGAAAAAGGGCAATTTTGCACCCCAGACAAAAGACCAAGGAGGTCCATGGTCTCCTCCACACTTCTCCTCCTCCTCTGTCCTCTGTTCTATGCAATTGAGGAAAAACATGAGACAGTAATGTCTCATTTCTAAAGGCTAATTTCTGAGCTTTCAAAGCAGCTAGTTAGCTGCTCTGCATCTGGTGAACGAAGCTAACTCAGAGACAGTTAAATGAGAAGCAATGGGGATTGGAAAGCGGGCGACGACAGAGTCAAACAATGGCAGAACCAAACAAAACCCCCAGTGTTTTACCGAGCCAGGCGCTTTATAGCTGCAGTTTGGTGGAGTGCATCTTGTTCAGGTTACAGTCAGCTAATTCCGGTTCGTCAGGATATAACTGTTAGTGACAGCCGACATATGCCCTGACCCTGGTTAACGTCAGCGTACGAACCCGGCGACACACACGCGTAAATACGCGCCCGGTTCCGGCAGTTGCACGCCATTGTTGGACTCAAATGAAAAGCACAGACTTGGATTTTTTTCGGCAAAAGCAAACGAGACTCACCAGTGAACTCCGTTCCGCAGGTTACAAGGTGTTTGAAAAGGCTCCTTTTTCCGGCTGAATCACCCCACCCTCAAACGCCCATTCGCACGAGACGCGGAGCTGAAGCGGGGCACCTGATTGGACGGAGGTTCATCGAAGTCGCAGCTGATTGGTTCGCCGGAGACATCTGTCGTAGGTTCGACCAATCACGTGTTGATGCGTTGATCGTTCGGAACGTCCAACGGCTGTCCGTCGTGTCGCTCTGTGTCACATCACTTTCACCACAGACACGCAAATATGTTAAAACTGATTCATATTTGATGAACACGTTATTTAAAATGTAAAATTAATTTTGTTTTCAAATTAAATATGTAAATATATATATATATATATATATATATATATATATATATATATATATATATATATATATATACATTTATTTGAAAACCCACTTTTATGCTTATAAGTACAATATTAGAGAATTGCGTGAGTCGATTTATTGTCACAGTGGTTTAATCTAGCAGAAATACTACTACTACTACTACTACTACTACTAACAATAATAATAATAATAATAATAATAATAACAATTATTATCATTATAACAACAATATATCATCTTGTTCCAGTTTCTCGGATGTCTTGTCTGTATTTTATACCACTTTAAAATGTAATATATGAAGATTTTGGACTTCTTGGACTCTGGTTTGGCCCTTTAAATTTTGGATGGACATTTTTACTTTAATTGTATTATTTATGGGCAATTGGACAAACTATGTGAATTGATAATACATCTTAATTTTCTCTCTCGTATCATATGTACACTACAGGATCAGATGAATGCTAAGTCTTTAAATTCCTGTTGGAGACATATCCAGGTGAATTTCAAGGACAACAAGATGTATTATAAAAGATTGCCTCGTTCTTTCATTAGTCATCCAAATATAATTCAAGATAAAGATCCCAGTTTTCCACAGGGGGAAATACAGTGCACAAAGTTTGCGTCTTTTATTAAATAAACCTGATGTTCAGCCTCTGGCACAACTGCATTCCTCATGTTTTAACACCAGGGTGCAGTCATGCACTTGAAACAAGACATAAGATATCAGGAAGCGGGGCGGCTTGCTATTAAATTAATCTCTCTCATAGCTGATAGAGTTGACACAAAAAATAGACCAGATAAAGAAAGCAAATATTGTACCAAGATAGCAATCAATTATGCAAAGACATGTTGGTGGATTTAGTATATATCTTATAAATACTGTGTGGAGAGAACGGGCTTGTGTTGATGTCTTTAAAACATACTGATAATGTTCATAATAATGGAGAGTAACATCAGTTAATTCATATGCTGATAATTCTGCCTGAGCCCGAGAGCACAGTTCTCCCTCCTAATGTCCACATGACTGTGAGATTCAGTGCTGGATGGCTGCTTTTATGTTACCTCAGATGGTGGGACTATGTGATGAATTATAGACAATATAGGTTGAGGGCAGCCAACAGTGCATTTATGACAGATAATAAATGTGCACCGCCGAACCAAGCCAATTGAAGTGTGCCGGTCTGGAATGGAAAAAGAAAGACAAAAGGAGTTCATAGACAAAAAAGAAAAATGGTGATATTGTGTCAACACTTTATTATTATGCATCACCACCATGCAAAATCACTGCTATGAACTTGCTCAAAATTCAAACTAGATATATTTCACACGTTTATGATTTTAGATTGGCTTGCCACTTTTGTCCAGAGTGACTGAGTAAAGTTTCACGCGCACTCAGGAAAATACATCGAGAGTGTGTGTGTGTTTGGTGTGAGAGTCACACGGAGAGTTGTGCGCGCGAGCAGCGGCGCTACCAAATGAAACGATGGCAAATGATCGAACCTAAATTCATAAAACATTGAGAGGAAACACAATTTGCTCAATGCCCTCGTCAGTGTAAAGCATTTGGAAGTCTCTGTGTTACATATTTTCACTGTATCTCAAAACACTCCCAGATATCAGAACGAATCCATCTCTATCTTTAACTTAACTGACAACTTATATGTCGACAGTGTACACGTTTGCAGACATAATTTGTCCCGTGAAGACGCTGAACAGGTGCCTTTTGTTGTCGGCGAAAGGCTGCATTGACAGTTAGAATGAGCTCCATTGAGAGGTCATCCAATCAGCGAAGGCATGTGTGCATTATTATCAATAACGTATCAAAGAAAACAAGCGTATTTGATGGGCCTGCTCCAAAAACAATACAAAAGCCACTCGACAGCAACTGTAAAAAAAACAAAATCTACGGACTAGTGGTTAAATCTGGAGTTACACATTTATTAAATATTGCAAAATGTATCATCTATAACTTCAACTCCAACACAGGTTTATATTTTAAATCAGAAGACAAACACACACTTAAAACCTGGTTGACTGAAAGAATAAGATAGTTGTAGTTGCACATTTGCTTGACAAACTCATTTAAAAAAAAATTAAGAAATAATTCCCCCAAAGTCATGTGGTTTTTATGGCACCTGTGGTGTAATAGACAGCTCACTAATTAATCTCTTTACATCAGCTCACAGTATTACCTTAAATATGTGGTTGGTTAAAAAATATATCTTTACATAAATGTGTTCTATGGTTGGATTCAGCCATTTATTCAACTTAAATTCTTCATGTCTTCAGTGCTCGGTACCGTCGGCCCCGTGTGGCCTCGTCCAGTGTCTCCTACCATTGTTGCTTTTCACCTGTTGAGGACGCAGAACGTGTTACTTACAGCACAATACAAGTGCTAAACATCATATCTCAAACATGCTAGCTGGAGTGCTCAGAAATAAACCTGAACATCTTTTTCGACTACACCTTGAAGAAGGAAAGTAGCGCCGTAGTAGCACTTTAGTCGCACTTAAATGGCACTTACTGATAGCACTTTGTGGTTTAACTTTATTGAAGAAATTGTACTTTCTTGATTCTTGTTGTTCTGAGTTTGTACTCATGGTTGAATTGCACTTATTGTAAGTCGCTTTGGATAAAAGCGTCAGCTAAATGAAATGTAATGTAACACTGATGATTGCGGTCCTCCATGTGGGAAAGTTTTTCTTCCAGTTAAAAAAAAACAAACACTGTTATGATGACCTACATGCTGGAATAAAAGTAAAAGTCTGACCCCGATAACATAGAACAGTGGTTCTTAAATGGGAGAGATCTTTTAAGAAAATATTTTAAATTAAAAAAGTTATATTTAATCAATATACAATAAAATATAAGTGTAGGTTCCTGAACTGAATTTGATACATTCTAATTTAAATCAGACACAGCGACGTGTATTACATCTTTTTTTTCAACCCAAAATGCTTTGCACTGGTTAGGGGGTATTTGGCTGAAAAAATATTTCCCATGGGGTACATCACTGAAAAAAAGGTTGAGAACCACTGACATAGAAGATGCATTTTATAGTCGTTTCGGACACTTACCAGTCACCTGGACTAACACGGTCACTGCTGCAGCGTCACCTGCGCCGCAACACCAGAAACACAAGCAGCGAGTTAGAAGAAGTATTGAAACAAACAAAAACAAAAAAAAACACAACACACCACCGCCGCCTCCTTTTCCGTTGACAGTCCCGCGCGGCGAGAACTCACCATGCACGCCTTGTCTGGCTGCTGCCTGTGCTGCACCAGCTCCTCCAGGTTGAGCTCGTCCTCCAGCTGCCGCTCCAGATCGTTCTCGAAGCTCTCCGCAGCGCTGGCGCTCCTGTGACAGATAACAGGCAGTTTGAAACAAGTCACAATATCGGAGGTGTTCCTGAGTTGTGACAGAAGACAAGAACAACAGGAACAAAAAAAAGTTACACACTTTTGAGATAGAAAGCGGTCAGAGCTGATGTCTCGCCGCCTTGTAATCTCTGATAACAATCTCTATATCTGATTCACATCGGTGATCTATAGAAATCTAGGAGATGACCTGATGTATGAAGCGCACGCACGCACGCACACACGCGCACACACACACACACCAAGTGGAAAATCAGCACTACTGGGAAGCAGTTTCTCTGGTTAAGCAGCTAAAATGCAAAAGTGTGGAAGAATACACTGATTATTCCTTATGATTTATTGCTAATTATGGATGACACATCCCACTGTGGTGGTACCTTGGTTTATATTTCAAGAAGGGATCTGAACGTCCAAAGTCTGAATCCGTGGTGCTCTCTGTCTCACTTCCACCCTCTATGAGAAAAATAATTGTTTAGCTGTTGCATAAAAATTCAGAAGGCAAAAATTCAACCTTTTTTTTCATTCATTTTCATTTTTTTAACCTGAATTGAGTTCTTTAACCAGCGATGACATGGTGTTGGTGATGGAGTCAGCAGCAATGAGGAGGTCGTTTCTTAAATTTCTCCTCGGACCTTTTGACGCAAAAACTTATTTAGAAATCAGAGCCGTTAGCATACGTCCAAAGCAAAACGCACGCCGTGACCGTGTTACCGTGAGCGAAGGCCTCCTGAACGTCCCCTCCCACGCCCATGAGTGAGTCCTGAGGTGCGTGAGTCGGGGTCGTGCCGGCAGAGTCCGAGTGGATAGGTGTGGGGATCTGCCGGCTGATGGTGTGGCTGGGGGAGGAGCTGGGGCCCTGAGTCTGCAACACAGACACCGTTTCAGTGTTGACTTGTGTTGCCATTGTTAATAGAAGAAACCCTCATCTGGATCCAAAGGTTTCTTCCACAAGCAATGCAACAAATCACTTTTCATCGTCAGCGCTCAAATCACAGCAAAGAATATCAAACGCCAAAAAACTGCTACAATCTATTCAGGCCAATATACCGTAAACGTCCGGTTACGAGCCGCTACTACCTTCGGTCAGTGTCCCAGTTAGCTCCCCGCTGGAGCCAGCTGGGGCTCCTGCTAGCGCTCCGTTACTTCCCCGCTAACGTCCGCTAGCTCCCCGAAAACCACCGAAGGTAGCGGGACCAGGCTCGGCACCCGACTTGGGCAGAGGGGACGCGGGCAGTAGCAGCAGCAGCGGGCGGCGCTAGCTAGCAGCAGCGGCACTCACTAGCTAGCGCTGCTACTAGCTTGCTACAGCGGGGACACTGATCGCCGTAGGAGCGGCTTGTAACCCGACGTTTACGGTATATATTTGTTTAAGTCAATAGAGAAGCTCATTTGTCTTGATAGTACACCACAATAGCTTCACAAGTAAGCAACATCACACACATGCTAGAAATATACAATAGGTGGAGTCATTAAGCTGCATTTTTGTCAAAATCTCAACATGCTGTTAAAACAGATTCCAGTTATTCCCACAGACCAGACTACATGTTGCTGATGTCTGGCGAACATCTCCAAAGTTTCAGTCCAAAAGTTTTCACTCAACAACAGCAGTTAGTATGTACTTCAAAACATGCAACAATTTTGAATCCAAGCGCAGTTTCGGTCTCTTTCCGCTGCACAGTTTTCACACTCACGGCTTGTTTCCGTTCCTCCTCCAGCTGCAAAACAATATTGTATGGCTCATGAAACAACGACCACATCATATTGAGTGTTTTCCAAGAGAAAATCCAATCAGGAATTCCTCCAGGTCGTGACACGCATGTGGCTTCCTCATGCAAGTTTAATGGATTAACATTGATCCTTTTAGCTTAATTAGATTGATCTCCTCCCCACTTGAGCCAGTGTGGTGAGCACTTTATGTCGGCTTTGAGGAACTCCTGTCTTGTTGGCTGCGGAAAGATATTCTCGCACCAAAGGTTATCCTCCTTGTAAGGCGCGATGGAGCATAATCCCAAACTTAACACCCTGTTCTTAAACCATCCCTCTGGACTCTTAGCGAACATTAACATTATTAACACAGCTAATAAGGAGCAGAGTGACATCATTGGTACAAATGTATATGACAGATGGAAGTTGTTGATAATCAATAGCATTTGTAATATTGGTTGTCTGCAGGCCAACTAGATTGAACATGTTCCTGATGCGGTTAAAGCTGATATATTACAATTTTAGGTGGAGAAACACCCTAAAGCAGACATCATATCTGTAGCTCAAACTATTAAATTTGTAAATTCGGTTCCTGCTATTTGTAATAACTGACATAATAGGTGTCAACAGAGCTTGACTATTAAAGCTGTACGCCCTCTAACGGACATGTCGGGTAATCGCTCACATGTTTCCTCATCTGAAAAGTGCAGCGTTTGCTTTACATTAGCTGGAGTGAGCGCCTACATCTGGGAGAAAGAGCAACACAACTGAACGTCATCATAAAAAACAGAAAAATACAAGACACGATGAACATGCAAACAGAGCTGACTCTGGCCAAAAGGCAAACTTGAAACTAAATTACCACAAACTAATTGCTCCCCGCAGGAAACAGAACTCGCGTTTGTTCGGTGATCACGAAGGCGTCTTCTCTGTGCTGCGTATTCGAGAGCTGTGAAGTCAGAGAGATGAAAGGCACGTCTGCAGTACCTTGAGAAGCATCATTAGTTGCTCCAGCTGCACCATGAGTTCCCTGCGACTCTCCTGCAGAGTAGACATTCTTTGCTCGAGCTCATCTTTGCGTTGCCTAACGGAGGAAACAAGTTGTACGTCGTGATGATACGATAATGTCACGTCAAAGAAGCAAATGTGTACGAGCATCTGTGGACTCCAAACATATGGCGTTTAGGAAATAGGCAATTACAACATGTACGTCCTGCTGCAGCCTATAAGCAAAAAGATGCCCGTTATGAACGCGCGGCAAGCGGAGGTACCTGAGAAGTCGAAGCTCCGCCAGAAGAGTGGGGTTCTGCTGGCCCCGGTCAGGTGGCAGCTGGGAGGCCTCCTCGTGCTGAACACGCAGCCGCTGGATCTCCTGCAGGATTTCTCTGTGAGAGGCACAAAGCAGGTTATTTAATGCAGACATCCCAGGTGAAAAATAAATATGCTAAGTATATTTAATCTTAGCATACTTGAAGCCCTACTAATCATCAGTATACGTAAAGAGTGCTATTTTGGAACAACCTATTTTGTATATTTTAGTTGAGATTAAATAGTAGTATTTAGTATATATGTTTGTGCTAAATTGTAACAACTTAAGGTATACTTAGTACAGGGTTCATACACATTTTGACCAGTGGATTTCCATGACTTTTCCATGACTTTAAACCAAATTTCCATGACCAAACATTTTGTGAAATCTCGGTGTAAACATGAAAAAGTGAGAAAATGTAGTATTTAAACTAACAACGAGAATTCCAAAGCATACAGTAAACCTTAAATGACACAAATGAATGAGAGACAATAGTTTGATTAAAAGAATAAACATTTATAGATATAGAGCGTATGCCTGGTTATATTGTGAGCATCTTTCTTTTAAAAGCATATTCATTATTTCAAACTCAGCGTAAATGAACGACATGAACACATGAAAATAACCCATTTCCATGACTTTTCCAAAACTCTTGCGATTTTATTTTTTTCAAGGACTTTTCCAGGCCTCGAAATTAACCATTTTAAAATTCCATGACTTTTCCAGGTTTTACCCTGTTAGTACAATTTAAGTATATGACTGTGTATGTGCTAATATACATGCCGATAGCTCAGTTCAATTATACTATTTTTGTGTTTTAAGTATATTTGAAATATATTATTAGTATTTTACAAATATATAAACTTTACTATATTAATATATTTATATTGTGGTAATAGTATACCAAAAGTTATACTCAAGACCCTCTAGGGTCAACACAAATACAGGGAAGCTGCACTCTGATGATCTGACTGTGCACACTGTGCACACTGACTGTCCAAATATGATTATGTTGAAATCAAAATTTAAACCTGCAATAAATGGGTTTTTTTCTTGGTCACTTGGGGGCACCAGAAACAAGCTGTGGGCATTTTATCCCCTTGGTTATAGCAGATATTAGTTTCTATCCGCCTGATGAAGTCCAATATTCACTCGCTTTCAGCTGTGCTTGGACTCCATGAACTCCTGAGGGAAATATCTTGCTTTTCAGCAGTTCACCAGCTAGTCGCTATAACGTTGTCTGTCTGCCGTTTGGGGCTCAGCAGGTAGTGTACAGGAGGGTTTTAGTGCTTTTTTTTTTTTTTTTGCTAAAAAAGCTGCTGTCTGCTGCTGCAGCCAAAACCAAAACAACGAGAGCAGTGAGAGTGAAGCAAAACAACGAAGGTGTTGGCAGGAAAACCAAAACAATGAAGTGAAAGACAGTTTAAAAGGAGCAGCGTGAAGGATTTAGCAGCTTAAGTTTCCAGATTGCATCCAAGTGATTACAGCTCCGCTCAACCATTCCCCTTTCACAAGCCTGTCAGAGAACTGCGGTGCTTTTTAGGTAATGTAAAGACACAACAGGCCAGTGTTTGGTTTGTCCGTTCTGGGCTTCTGTAGAAACATGGCAGACCCGCTCCCTATGTGGATATAAACGTCTCATTCTCAGCTAACGGAAACACAATTAGTCACAAATATTATAGTCCAGTTCTGCCAATAAATCCCCCTAAATCTCACTATTCCTTTAAGACCTTTTTCACAACAGATATTTTGCCTGCAGGAAAAGCTCAGGTGTTACTAACAACATAAACCCAGACTCCGTTCTATTCAAGCCATGGCAGCGTGACCGGGAGCCTATAAAGCTCTGTGGAGCTGAGGATAACTGCAGAGTCGGGTGATAACTCTCTGCAGGTTTCTCATCACATGTGACTGCCGTCATATACAAATAGTCACGTGATCAATTGTTTGTATTAAAGAAAAGTATTAATTATAGCTGCATTAAAAACCTACGTACTTGTTCACTGTTGCCTGTAATTGAACTTTTGTCTCCATTTCGGTTTCATTATTCACTATTAGTTATTGCTGTCATTTTAATGTTACACTTGCTGTTACTTTCAATGGCAAGTCTTCTTAACTGCGTTTCTTTTTTTGTGTCTTTCCTTATTTTACTGATTTTAAGCAATCTGTGAAGCCATTTTGAATTTGCCTCTGTGCACGAAATATGCTATATGAATAAATTGCCTTGAATTGCCATGCATGATCCGATATTCATTGACTTATATTATATACTGTAAACATATACAGTTAGTTACTTGCTAAAAATGTTTTATGTTTACAAGGGGAAATAGCATACCTGAGTTTCTAATAATAGAAATAATTTTGTTAGGCCAGGATTCCGTTTATTCTCAAGGTGAAATCTCTTGTTGTGGGATTGAAAAAAGACGAGAGGCGACAAACAGGAAATAACTGAAAAGCATCACCGAAGCGTTCCTCTCTGACCTGTTTTTGCACTCGAGCTCGGCGATGAGCTGCCTCTGCTGTTTGTTAGCATCCAGAGAGAAGGGGAGGTCCGTGGGGATCCGCTGCTGTTGAGCCTGTTGGTGGAACCGAGCAAGAGATAACACGTGAACTGGCTTTACCGGAGGATGATGTCATCCATTGCCTCATCTCGTATCTCACAGGGAGCGGGGTAATAAAACAGTCACCAGCCATCCATCAAGACCTGATCAGAACATAAACAGGCATAGACGTCTGGTGAGGAATGATCACCACCTGTAAACCCCTTTATCATCTCAACAATAAAAAGGGCTGAAACCCTCAAAGGTAGAGTAGCAGTGTACGATAAAACCCTCATCAAGGACAGATTTTGGGCTGTGGACACAGATGAAAGATGCCACGATATTGTGAGTAATAAATATCTTATATATATATCTCACCGCGGCATCAGCAGCCAGTCTAGCAGCATAGCGGGCGATGAGGCTGTGCTCTTCATCTTGATGGTTACTCTCCAGCAAACTGATCAAGAGGAAATTGGAGACACAACACGACACGGTTACCACACAGCAACGCAGATACAAACCATGCAGTCGGCGAAAAAAAGGCAAAAATCCAAGAAAGTTTAGTTTTTAGGTTTTACAGCAGCGCCCTAATCATGCTAAGCTACTTATGTAAAACCACAAAAAGCATGAATGTATTTGGTATGAATGAAATAATGAAGTTGGGTTATTACATAAAAGAGGAGTTGAAGTTATCATGTGCGTCCAAAGAGCAGTCGGATCACTGATAAAGTAAAAACAAAAATGCTTGTGTGCATTTCCAAGCACACATACGTTAAAAGCTCTCAAATGCACTCGCACAGGAAGACACAGATAGCCGACATGATGGCCGACACTGAAACCAGCATTAACACACGCACACACCCAAGCATATTAGTGCACACGCATAATACTTAAAAGAGGAGAGGATATGTCATATTCCCAGTGGTTTGTTTTGAACTATTCACACAAGATTTACTGGACCAGACTCATTTTAGAGATTAAAGAGGCAGTCAGATCTGAGGAAAACAGCAGCTAAAAGTATTTGGTACCAATTAACTAACTAATCGGTCTTGAGCATTTGGAGTTATACAGTTTTAATGTGACAAATATGAGACTTTTGCCCATTTTTCTTTTGCACATTTCAGTCAGAGACATCGATATGTACATTTTATGACTGAGAGGAATGGAAAATTCTTCGTCATCTTGTTATGTGTATACTTACAAGGTCTTATAAGGGTTTAAATATGAAAGAAAAAAAAGATCCAATCGAATAAACACAGATCTCTGGATCCATTTTGGGAACAAATCAGTCAGACAAACAATTGTTGCTGCTGAATAGCGAGTAATGCGTTGACAGAAGTGTCAAAGGTCGAGGTGACTCGTCTGTAAAAGCGACAGCATGCGGCGTTAGGGCTGTGACACACTCAGAATGAGGTTAGGTCAGGGGGCAGATCGCGAGGTGGCAGCTCAGCACAGCATAACGGTTTCCACTGGTGTTTGGCAAACGCAGCGACACACCAAACTAACCATGTTTTGGGGTTGTTTTGGAGGAGATTCACATAGAGGCCAATGAGAGCATGTTCGTCTGCAAGTCTATCGGCAACATCGAGGTTGTAGTTCAACCTGGAACGGCGCAGGGTTTTCACAAGACATAAAACACGACATTACACAGGTGACAATAGAGGGGGAGGAGGGACGAGAGGGGAGAGGAAGCAGAGAGACAAAACGCAACACAAGAGGAGAGGAAGAGAGCGGCTGAAAAGCAGCCGTTCACGGGTGACTAGAGAGAAACAAGGCCGTATTATGTTTGAGAGAGACTCCAGTGATGAAGGCTCGGAGCACGATTAAGGACATGCTCAGCAAGAAAAAAGACTCCACAAGCTACATGTTTACATTCTCCAAGCATCAATCACTCAGTGCTCTATTATTAAAAGTATTGAAAGTCATTATTTCTAAGTCAAACAATCAGCCACCCGGGCATGAAGCATGCACAGTCTTTTTTATTTATAAAGGCTTCCCATCTGCATCACAGACTCCTATAGCAAACACCCCTACGGCCGTTATGGAGGGGCAATGCAGAATTAGCTGTGACCATACAATGTCTCATATAGCAAAAACAACAAAGAACCGCATCGTCAAACCATTCAGGAAAAAATAGAAATAGAAATAAAAATGAGTGCATATTGTCTTGTTTCTAACTGTTTGAATTATTTGCTTCTTTAACCTTGATAAATACTTACTCCGCAAAGCAGCTAATTCAATAAACCTGCCGCTACTGCATATTGACCTCATAACGATAGCTACAATACATTATATATTATTAGCTTTTCTTTAACACGTAGCAGCATGGCGTTATGAGGTTTGTATGCAGTTTGGGCTGGCAGTTGAACGTCCACAATAACTAATTATTCAATAAAATGATAAAAGCTCCTTAGCAGCTAACTGCTCCATTATGCTGACCGGCTGCTTGCTAACGTTGGTATTTTCCACTTGGCTGGAAAAAACTAAACAAAGAGCTCAAAGATGCTAAAATGATCCACAGAGTTTAGGTGACCTGCCAATAATAATCTGTGTTCTGTGGACTTTCACATTAAACACATAAACCATTGTCAATATAACAATATTGGTCAGGACAACTACATTACAAACTGGGCGTTAGCTAGGAAGCTTATTGTGTTGCATTATGGGGAGTGTAGGTTCCACGTTTTTTGGAGCTTGACAAAACAGTAGAGACTAAAAGTCAGAATATTTGGGCATCAATTTGTTTAAAATGTTTTGTCTCACAACATTAAGGAAGTGCACTAAACTAAACCACTGCAGTGCCTCTTTAAAGGCACATTCTAGCTGAGTCAAGTCCAAACTCTCGGCATAAAGTTTGGGAACGCAATCAGGTTTTCTCAGTCATTGTTGGGCAAAAGTTCGCCTGTCAAGCTTCAGAGGGCACGTCAGCTGAAAGCCCTGAATTATACGGTGTCTGTGCAAACAGTAACCGCGATGTCAGATGCTCTGATATGCACATCAAGAATAACCTAAAGAACGCTCACTCATCACATCTCTATGTTTTTCTATAAGCCCGAGCTATGAAAGGGACCAGTGTTCCCTAAAGAAACACCTTCTCCGTCAGGTGCAGGTGCAGTGGAGCTCAATGGCCTTTTACTCGAAAAATCATGACAGGACAAAAACAAAAAAAAATACAACATCAATAGCAAAGGAAAACAACAAGATAATCCCATTTCCTGTAAACAGGCATATTTGTTCACATACCTGGGAATACTCCGGCTAATTTAAACTGTTTCAGCTTCAACATAGAGGAGATTGAGGGGAACATTAAAAGACGCTTATATTCAAAACTAGCAGTTAGTATTTCCCATTTCTGTGTGAATGATAAAGATTGTAATAGACACTCCAAGCTAATTGCCAGTGATCTTTATGGCGCATGCTTCATCCAGCGTTTATGAAATAGCCCCTCGGGTACAACAATGTAAACCCCACTATAAAACCAGTTCTTTAGAACGATAAGCACTCCATTTTATGCCTTATGATTATTATCTATATTAGTCAGCTTCAAAGGCATTCTCATATGCACACCTGTGTCACTTACCCTCTCCCTTTAAACAGATGCGGAGCAGTCATAGTCAAGGGCTTTCTTTGCTCAACTTCATTACTCTTGCTGTAAGGCAAGCTATTTACATTCAGCACAAAGAACCACAAAGAAAGACAGAAAGAAAGAAAAAGAAGCACGATGATACACAAATGTTCTCACATGCACTTGCTTTGGAAAATAAAGGCAAGAGAAGAAAGACAGTGTGGGTCACAGAATCGACAGGGGACGGGCCTTTGGGGACCGAAAAGATCTGCTTTGAAAATCCAGGACATCCTTTGTTACGACTGTACTCACCTTTTGGTGGAGTAAGGGTTCCCTGATATAGGCATGGAGTGGCAGAGCGAGTAGTCACTGGTGATGTTCACTGGTCTTGGTGGCCTGAACAGGAAACAAATGTTTTTTAATCCCAACAAGGCAGTTTTTTTTAAATAAACTTTTGTTTGCGTGTATCTAAATCTACCAAAATGGAAATTCAGATCCAGAGGAACTTTCTGTGCATGTGTCAGGATGTCACAACAAAGTCAGAGATGATTAGTTATGCAGGGTGTGTGGTAAACAATAGAAACATGCAATGAATGAGGGAACACTGACTGTAAGTACTCTCGTGTGTGGACGGGAAATGTGATTAGCACAAAACAAAGGATTCAAATCTACAGTCACAAGAATGTACAGACACCGTTTACGATAACCAAAACGAACTCACCACGTATCTCTGAGGAAAGTATAGAACGAGGAAAGGAATGGAAATAATTCATTACAATCAGCCCGGCAGTGCAGAGACTACACTAAATGCATGAAATTCCAGTAATTTAGAGAAAAACTAAACACGATTTTTCAATAAATTCACGGAAAGAAGAAAAGTGATAAATATGTAGGACAATATTACTGGCTTATCATCGGCATAAACACCAGCTAATGAGGATCTTCATTTTAATATCTATATCTTGCATGTATTTAAGGGATAAAAAAGTGTTGTGTAAAAAACTATGTCCCCCAATACGTATCATAATCATCAGATACTGAAATGTTTTGTCTTGAATAGTCCAGTAATTGTCAGGCTCTAAAACCGACATCCAGTTCTACAAAACTGCAAGAATCTGAATCTTTTGGGCTGTTTCAGGATTATTCTGTAAAATACTGCAACCTATTTTAAATTTGAAGGTGAAACATGTGTTTTCTCCTTACTGTATGTGACTATAGCTGCCTTTAATAAACAGCACCACACTGGTCTTAGGCCAGTGCTTGTGCAGGCTGCTCCATTATTTATACCACAACACACAACATCAGGCAAGTCAAGGGAAAGGTAGCAGCAGTGTTGCAGATCACAATCATTCCCAAGGCTATAATTAAGCCCCATTGATCAGTTGACCCAGGAGATTGACTGGATTCACTTCAGACTTCGAGGCAGCAACAAGATAATTATCCAGCCGAAGGGAGGAAATCTAACATTTAAAAAGAAAAGAAAATCAGCATTTTACAACTTACACAATATGAGATAGGTTGAGAGGTTTGTCTG